>APFE030506673.1:0-20982 GCA_000404065.3 Pinus taeda
CGACATAACAATAATAATGTAAGGGAACAATAATAATAATAGTGGGCTTCTATGGGGCACAATAGTAACAATATGGGTGCTACATGGGTACATCAATATAATAAGTGGGTTGTACTAATAACAATAAGGGGTTACTCTAGTAGTATAGGGGCCTAACATATCATGACCATCGGATTGTAAGTTACAAAAGTACATAGTAAAGAAACACACTTTACCTAACTCTATACTAGACCAAGTTATACTTAACTATTTCCTATGTGTCGGAATATCCTAACACATCATGGCGGTCAACGGATTCCAGATCCTTTTAGTCAGCTTAATCACTTGTCAATTCCACTCTGTCTATCGGGCACAATCTCAGCGATCCGATCTGGGCTCCGCAAGATCCAACATCATTCGCACATCAAGCGCGGTTGACTTGCTCGACCGATAGCATGCAATCGTGGCAGTTTTTCTCTCTTCTCCGCTGCCACATGTCGATCGTTGATTGTGATCGCTTCGTTTTCTCTGAAACCCCTTACCATTCGAGGGTGTCCTGGGGAAACCGCTAATTTTTCAGTGTGGATCCCGCCTTTTTTCTTTCGACGCCTTTTCCTTTTTCCACCCGCGGTCCTTCGGTTCCTCCATGCGACCAGGCGCTGGAGGCTTTCCATTTTAGCCATTTTCACCTAGCAATGCGCCTTAGCGCTAAGTGCTAACGCGCATCGAAAACTAGCTCCTTTTCCCGATCCAGGGCTCTCAGGGGTTATTTTGGCCTCCTGCGCAGTCTCCATGGGCCTTGGTCAGCGCACTTTGACCGAGGTCTTTGTCATTCTACGCCGGCTGCCATGGCCACTAGTTCAGGGTGTTTTCGATTGCTGTTTTGGATTCTTCAAGGATTTGTTCAACCTGTTTTGGTTAAGGTTCTATGACAGTCATTTATGGATCCGATTAGGATCAGAGAATTTCTCAACCATCTCAAACCAACATCTCAAATATAGGATGTAAGCATTAACTCCAACATCCCCTCTTAATGCTTACGTTACATAAATTTATTGAAATCATCCACAAACAACAAAATACAAAGTCATTCCTTAACTGGTTTACAACTTATCAGTATAGACTCCATCAAGTTGCCTCATAACCCTCGTAAAGGTGTAGTCAGCAAGTTTGACTCCTGAACTCCCGAATCAAAGACCTCCTGAAGTCAATTACTGAACAACATCCCAAGCAAATGGTTTAGCAAATGGTCCATTCGGTGTGCGTAGAAAGGACAAAGGATAAATGTGGAAGCTAAGGATTGATTAAAGGATAAGTATCAGTATTTTATTTCAATTTTAGTATCTATGACTATGATTATGATGATTACAAGTGAATTATTATTTTGATTATCTCAATCGCATTTGAGCTAACCAGATGTGATATGTTTATACATGATGATTTGATCAAAGAGCTAGTTTGGCTTGTTGTGACAGGAAGTGAATAGAATTGCAAGTGTACCTTGTCGAAGGGCCACCAATGAGGTATGGTGTTAATTTATTTTAATTATTTTTTAGTCTAATGGAAATTATGTTCTTGGTATAGGAAAGCATGAAAATGCCCAATTGGGTGGTTGAAATTGACTGCAACAATTAGCAGCAACAACAAAAGGAATTGGAACGGGAAACAGTATGTTGGTAAAGGACTCCAGGAGCAGGGCCATTGTGGGATAGTGGTACCCAATAGTGTCCATTTATTTCCATAAGCATGTTATCACCAGTATGATGCTTTTAAGGCAGGTATATGCCTTGGTTTATTTACTTTTCGATGTGAGGAAGCCTTTCCAAGGGAGGGGTCACCCAAGGTAGGGGATGTCGGGGAACTTGGAAGGTGAGTGATTGCATGGAAGGGGGTTACCCAATATCCCGAGGGATAGTGTAGTGGAGAAGTGAAGGTCGGGGATGGATTTTGTTTTGGTCATTAGCATTGCTAGATGGAATCAAATGCACATTGGGAGTGTGCCCTGGAACAATGAGTCAGTCACTATTCACTGAGAGGAAAAGTGGTGTAGGATTGTAGTGCTAGACATTGGATGCAGGTTTGACTTTGGAAGTTGATTCTAGACTTCCTGGGAAGGAACTGAATCCTGGTATTACTTTGAGGGTGGAGGTTTGAGCCTCTAGATTCCCTTGTTGTTGATATAGGCACCATATCCTTTTATTTTTTAGTTTAGAAAATGTGTATATGTGTATGTGTGTATATCACTGTAAATATTGTATTGAGTTGGATTTATAAAGCTCCATAGACAGTATGATTATTTGTTGGATGAAGAAAATGTGCATAAGTATATGTGGTGTTATTGTAAATACTGCCATGAATTTTGTTATAAATCTCCAATAAGCGATATAGGTGTCATGTTATTATGATTTTCATGTTGTTATGTTATCATGTTGGTTTTCTTCCTAGAAGGTTGATCATTGTAAATAATGCATCGAGCTAAGTTATAAATCTCCATGAGAAGTATGTTTTTTCTTGCAGTAGTCGTGTTGGTCGTGGGTGTCATTGAACACTGAAGGCGGTGTTCCCCCAAGGGGGAGGGTTCTGTAATAGCCTTGGTCAATATTCCATGTAAATAAAGTTAATAAAGGCAAAATAATAACCACGATTGTGGGACACTTATCCCAAGTTGGATGCTGGGAAAAAGCATATTATTGTGGGTTTTCATTTGGTTTATTACGGCTAAGGAAATTGGAAAAATCAGTGGAAAATTCTTTGGAAAGGCAACAGGCATTATTTCTCATTTTATTTATGAAAATAATGGAAATTAGGAGAAGGGGAAGGTGAAAGGTCACATACTGCATGTGAAGAGGAAAATGAAGGAATATAATGGAAAATGAAGAAAATAGAGGCCTCATTAATAAAAAGGAAGTTGAGGATCAGCTTGTACCTTTTGTCAGTTCAATTTTGGAGCTCTCTCTTTATTCTCTCTCTCTCACTCTTAGACACTTAGAGTTTTCTTGGAGCTCTTCAGCATTGGATCAAGAAAGAAAAGAAGGAAAATGAAAGCAAGGATCAAGAAAGGAAGAGAAGGATCAAGCATCTATAGCGAGGTTATTTGCAAGTATCGATTTGCATGTGTGATTCCCTTGCTAGATTTGACATGCATGGTGCTGCATTTTTGTTCTTGGTTCCCTTGATGTCCTTGGCAAGGATTTTTCCAAGTGTGACGGTGTCTTTCAACCTAGCCTTGTCATTTCCAGATAGTCATGATGTGACGGGTTCTCATGTTTTGGTTGAGATGGATTTCTGGATGGATTCGAAACTAGGTGAGGTGGTCTCTAAAAGAAAGAAGACATAGCCTAGTAACCCATGAATGAGATTGTGGGCTACAGTATGTTAGGGTCCTACAAATTATAGTGATCAATTGATGATTATCTAGTTATTTATTTTGGGAATATGCTCAAAAAATTTAGCCTACAAATACACCAGGTCTTATAGTCTAAATTGTCTTTATACAGAGGTCCTTAGGAGGTCATCATTGAGATGTCATGAATGAGTTGTCAGAATCCACCCTTTCCATTGCCAAAAGATGAAATTTCCCTAAAGTTATTTCTAATAGTTTTGATTTTAAAACAGTTTTAATTTTACAATATATATATATCTATCTATCTATCATATATAATATATATATATATATATATATATATATATATATTATATTATATACACACCAAAACACTTCACCTTCACACAGAGCAAACACTTCACACAGAGCAACTTTTCTTTTAATATTTCAGAACAAAATTACATCAAAACGCAAATGAAATTTAAACTTTGGATTTAATTCTCCGTGATGCAAGTAGATCGAGATGATTCTCGCAGATGCAGAGCAAGGAGTTCTGATTCAACTCAAAACTAAAAACTTTGAATGCCCTTTTCCTCTTACAACCTTAGTATATATAACCTCTTAGCCAGTTACCCAGTCAAAACTTTTACCGGAAACCTGGACTTATGAGAATCTACTTTCGATATGAATATCACGCGGGAAATCATATCCGAAGGACTAATAGTAAAAGCCAAAGTGTACCAAGAGTGATGAACAGTCTAAAGATTAGGGAAAGTGAGGACAATCACTTGTTATCTCATCCCTTGGAGGCTAAGACATATGGGGACCGAATCCGACACAATCTAATAAAGTAAATAGTAAAATCAAGCTGGAATCTAGGACATCGACTTTTTAGAAAAGTAAATACACAGTGGAGATTTTTTTGGGGAAAATCCCATGGAAACCAAAAAGTAAGATATGCAAAGATATCAAATGAGTGATCTTTGCTATCAATCACTATTCTCTCTATCTTCATAATCATGCTCATGATCATGTCTAATCTGTTCCCGTTCATGCCTGGCAATATGTTCTTCCTCTAACAATTCTTCTAGTTTAGGAGCAAATATCTCTTGAGGTATAGAATCATCTAGCCAATGTGGTCCAACTTCTTTGAAACAATAGTAGAAAGGGAAAGAATACATATTATGCGGTCACTATCCTTCATCAACAATGATCCTTCCTTGGAAACTAACAAAGAGACTAAAAGACTCATATCTTTCATCTAGTACTACCACTGTGTCTTGATGGACAAATTCGAACTCTATGACAAAGTCATTTTGTGCAGCAACATGCAATTCCCAAATTAGAGCACTAATGGTACTTTGGAAATCATGATCTAGCATCCAACGTACTCTAGGCATATACTTATACAAAAATAATTTGAACTAAGGACTCCACCAATTTACAACATTATCTATGTCAATTGCGTAAAATATGACCCTAACAGGCCCATGAATCCTAGCTCTCTGATGGATTGTGAAATAATCATTCCATGTCCAATCAGTATTCTGAATGAAACTAAAATATACAGACTCTCTAAACAATCCATAATATACTCTCCATGACCTATTCTGGTATGGTAACTCCCTAGCATAGGACCACATAGCTTCTTTAGAATCAAACCATCTTTGTAATATATGCTGCTGGAGACCTAAAGGCAAAGACTTGACTCTTTTTACAAAACAATTCTAGCAAAACTCATACTGACACAAGCTACAAATGACAACTGGACTGACTTTATTAGATTGGACCGAACTGCTACTTGACGAAGCTCCATCTTGACGAAGGGGCCTGAACATTTTAATCTCCTTGACCTCAGCACCTTCTCTCGTCAACATATCTACAAGATAATTCTCATCACCAGACTTGTACACAATATAAAAATCAAATCCTTCAAGCCATAGTGCCCAACTGAGCACTCTAGCATTACCTTGTTCCAACAATCTTTTATTTGCCAAAATTCCTTTCATATGTTTAAGATTTGTGCGAACAATGAATTTGACACTTTTAAGAAATAGATGAAATCTTTTGATCCCTCTTTTTACTGCAAGTATCTCCTTATGAGAAGAAGGATACTTTATTTCTGTGTCATCAAATGTGCCTGAAGCATATGCACAAACTAATTCTTTCCTTCCATGCTTTTTTTACAAAACTGCAGCCCATGTGTGATCTGAAGCATCTGTTTCAAGAATAAAGGGAAGATTAGTGTCAGGAATTTTGAGTTTTGGCAATTCATTGATTTTTGCTTTAATGTTTTTGATTGCTTCTGTCATCTCTCTTGTCCATCCAATTGTCTTCTTCTTTAGAATTTTTTTGCAAGATCTTAGTATCATCTGATTGTTTCTCATAAAACTGTCTAATATAATTCAGAAAACCAAGAAACCTCTGCAAGCTCTTAACATCTGAAATGACATCTGGAAACTTTAATAGATGAGTCAGAACATGTGATTGAAGTCCAATATGACTTTGTTCTATATGCAGTCCTAAGAAATCAATTCTGACTTTACCAATTTGAAACTTCTCGTCAGAATCAGAAAGAACAAATCCATGTCTATACACCATTTCGTAGAACTTTTCTAAATGCATCCTGTGACTATTTACATCTTTGCTAAAGACAAGTAAATCATCTATATACACAATTATGAATTCTAATCCTCCAAAAATGTATTCCATCCTTTTTTCAAACTTAGAGGGAGCATTTTTTAATCCAAAAGGCATTACAATCCATTGATACTGAGCATGAGGCACTGTAAAAGTTGTTTTGTACTTGTCTGTAGGGATAATGCCAATTTGCCAAAACCCACTCTTCAAATCAAATTTACTGAAAACATTAGCATTGACAATTTTTGCAAGGAGTTCTTTATTAGGCAGAGAATACTTGATAGGGAGCAATGCATCATTCAAGAGCTTGTAATTGATAACAAGCTGTTTCTTACCTCTCTTCTGCTCACTGTGCTTGTTCACATAAAAAGTTGGACAAGCCCAAGGGCTTTTACATGGCTCAATAAGTTGTTGTTGCAGCAATTGAGTAATCTCCTGTATGCATAAATCTTGCTCTTGTGGACTCATGTGATTAGCACTTGCCTTTTGTGGTCTAGGAACATATCCTTTTTTATAAGGAAGTGCCACAAAATATATTTCCCTTGTCCAAAAGCATCTAGACAGCTCGCTGTACAATCTTTACGAAGCTTGTCTGAAATAGTCTGTAATATTTTTGGACCATGAATCTCAGCATTTTTAACAATTTTGTGAATTTTTGACAAATCTTGTAGACTACACTGAATTTGGTCTTCTTCAACAGGCTATACATTAACTGTGTAATCATTGGAATCAGGTACTGTCACTGGACCTTTTGGTGTAGAAAAAGTAACAGAATCTATACCAAAAGTAACCAGAAGTAATTTCTTCAAAAAATCTTGTCCTAACAAAAAATCTGTACCAGTATCAAAACTGTACAATGTCACAAATACTTGAACATAATTCAAACAAATTAATATCCATCAAGTCTTTTGTAATAGCCCTGAATTGTAATTTTGTAGGCTGCCAATAATATGAAGGAATGGTGCCACATTTGCAGCAACTGCTCATTGCTCCAGAATCAATCTGAGCATCTAGAGTGTATTCCTTAACTTTAGGCAATTTAATCTTAATGGGAATAATCACTCTATCTCCAATTCCCATAATACTTATCATATCAACATTTGTGGATTTTGAGGGAATCCCTTGAACATTCTTCATCAACAAGATTGTTAGCTTGGAATTACAATCATCATAATTACCAATAAACATTTGAAGTTTAGGTGATAATTGAATCATTTATGTTCTTGTATGATGGATGGATGACTCTATATTTGCAATTTTGTTTTTAAGAATTGTGATTGGTAAAATTAAAACGGTTTTAAAATCAAAACTATTAAATTTTACAACATACATACATACGTACATACATATGTATATATGTATGTATTTTGTAAAATTTAATAGTTTTGATGTAGAAAACCCAAACTCTAAATTATTGAACCATATTTTCCTTCATGTGTCACCCATCAATAAAAGTTGTTTTATTTTATAAAGGCAATATTTCATACATTTATGAAATTCTTTTATGGATAGGAGGCTAAGTTAAAACAAGACTTACGGGTGAAATGAATTTATAGGTGAAAGTAAAAGGAGATTTACATTTATGAAATTATTTTTATGGATAGGACGCTAAGTTAAAACATTTATGAAATTATTTTTATGGATATGAGGCTAAGTTAAAACCAGACTTATGGGTGAAATGAATTTACAGGTACAGGTGAAGTGAATTTATAGGTGAAAGTAAAAGGAGATTTACATTTATGAAATTATTTTTATGGATAGGACGCTAAGTTAAAACATTTATGAAATTATTTTTATGGATAGGAGGCTAAGTTAAAACAAGACTTACGGGTGAAATGAATTTACAGGTGGACATGGGTTTCAAAATCCATGGGAAAGAAAAATAGGATATGGTTTTTGAAATCCATGGGAAGAGAAAACACAACATGGATTTGAAAACAATGCATGGATTTAAAAACAACACATGAGTTTCAAAACAAGATGATTTATTAAATCATTCAAATAAATAAGTTGAAATTTTAATTATGAAATTCATTTACAGGTTCAATCAAAATATTTGGAAATATTATTCAAAATATATTTTTCCCCAAATATATTTTTGACAATAATGAAGTATTAAAAATATAATGAAAGGCAAAAACCAACAGAAATAGAACTCAAAGGGGAAACTAATTGATACAGGTGACAAAGTTAATCAAATTTGAGAGGGAAACTAGCAGTTTTTGTGAAGACAACTTCAACTTTTCCAAATTCCTAGGCATAGGATCAACATTAATGAATCAATTTTCAGATTTGAAGGCTGAATATTAATCTGAAATTAGTTTAGCAGAAATTCTATAAATATATTATAATAAATATTAACAAGGGTTGGAGAAAGCAACCTTTTTGATGTAAGTTGTGCATGCATTGAAGTGATCAATTTCATCAATACAGAAAGTTCATACTTAGATTCCTATGTCAGGCAATTGGTGATTTCTCCTGTCACGTGAAATTGTTATTTTCTCAGTTTTCCATATGTTTTTATGTCTTTGTTGTTTCAAGAAGATAAAGGGACGAATTTGTTTAAGTACACGCTCTAGCTTGTAAACAATATATATGTTTTCACTTTGATATTGAGTATAGAATTCATCCTAGCATGCTCTATACTTAATTGATTCTAAATCATTTCATCCTATTCATCCCAAAAATTATCTAAAGATATGAAAACTTTCCTACCTTACCCTATTACAACTTCTCTGCCATTTTGTGTTTGATTCCCCACAGAATCATGTCTCCATGCCCAATGGACTTTCCCTGCAGTTTTCAGCCAGATTTTTGAAAAAACAAAACTCAAAACTAAATACCTAGCGTAATATCTAAAAACAACAAATCTAAATTAGAAAGTGAGATCCCTCTCTGAAGCTATAAGGGATAGATCCTATCTTTGCAAGTGGTTTTGAGGTTACCTCCGGGTTTCTCTCCACAACCTTGGGAAATTACGGAGTGATAACATTCTAGCGACCTTACTAGGGAGTGAAAGGTTTCATCTTCCCTAGGAAATGCTATCAAGTTTTAGATATGGTTGTATGGTGGACAACAGTGAGTGACTCCAAACAATTTCAAATTGATCTAAAGACTCCACGAAAACAAGATGAGTTCTCAATCCATAAGGTATAATGCTATGCAATGCATTCATATTCCAGGCTTTCCAAATCGCATGCCTGGTGTAAGTTGACAGACTTATTTACCTACCTTCAAATATAAAAAAGGAGATGATGTTGCTTTACATCCGATTAGGTTTCATATGCACATTCCTAAGTTTAAAGTTAAATTTCATGAAGATTGTCTAATGAACATGTTCAAGGTGTCCTTGGAGGGAAATTCACAATCATGTTATGAAAGCTTTCCAAGTAATTTTTTATATTCTCTTAGATATTTTTCATACAATATTTTATGAGAGATATAAAGAACATCATGCTCTTTTGTTGTTGGTCAAAGATTGTTGCACACATTTTGACAATTTTATTGAGAATTTGGAAAGTTTTTATGAATATGATTAATTTATGGATGATGAGATTATAGAGACTATTCATGAGATACATCTCAACCATGAAGAAGATGAAAAAGTTGGTTGTTATGACACTCAATAAAATGTTTTAGCAAGTAGTTATTTCTCCCATGGTTGAAAATGAAACAAATCTGCATTCCGATGACTTACTTTCTTTTGAACTTGTTGATGAAATTTCACAACCTTTATACATTTCAGAAGAACAAGAGAACAAACAACCCAATTGTAATGAAGAAACAGAGGTTACAAATGACAGTTTGCAACAATCTTCTTTGATTTTCATAAGTGAAAATGATCATTCTAGTTTCCTTGCATTCCCTTCTTCTCCTGAGTTTTTAATTCAGGGAAAAAATAATAAAAATCATAATTCTGAGTTTGTTAGCATAGAAACTAGGAAATCCATGACCCATCCATTATTTTCAGCAATAATATGGAACAAGTTTGTTCCTTTAATCTTAATGCAGAAATTTCTGAAGAGCGGATTTATAAAACTACGTGCAGAGAGATTATCAGCAACAAAATTATTAAGGATAATCATAAAGTAGAGGAGATTTTTCTAAACCCCATGGGTGTAGACCTTTCTGTTATTTGAGATGTGGTTTCCTCAATCGAAAATCTTCCTTTAGGTTCAGATAATGAAGATTTTGTTGAAGAAAAACAAGTTGTCCTGAAACCTATGAATGAATTAGTTGTTTCAAATGAAGATGGCAAGATCGATGAAAAAATTACTCTCTTTTTTATACAAAGCAATCCTTTTACAGATCATCAAAATGTAACTTTTTATGTTTTTCAAGATCCTCTGGCCAATATGTTGCAGTCATCAAGGAAAATGATTTTTCTTGTGTTTGTGAATTATGGTCAATAGCTTCAATGGTAGTTTGGGTTGCTAGTCTCATATCTCTTATGCCTGCTCATGAGAAGTATGAGTAGAACTCAGTCAAGTAGCCATTTGATTGATTGTCTACATTGGAGAGAAGAGATCACATAGTGTCTATACTTTCAACGGGTGTGGACAACCATCATCAAAGTTTGAAGCCTATGATTGATTGTCTACATTGGAGAGAAGAGATCACATAGTGTCTATACTTTCAACGGGTGTGGACAACCATCATCAAAGTTTGAAGCCTAAGGAGAAGGCCATAAAACTTTGGTGATGTGTTTTCAAATTTTTTATTTATTTTAATATTTGCAGTTGAGTTTTACTTTGCAATGTATATTTCAAATTCTAGTTTGAGTTTTTAGTTTGCAGTGTATAGTTCATATTCTAGTTTGAGGAATGGATTTGGTTTAGTATGAGGATTGGAACATATTACTAGTGGGTTTCAGTTGCATTGTTTCAGGGAAGAGAATGTTGTAGGTTTGGGATCACCTCAATGGATAAGGCTACTAATATACGGTGTTCTTGACACCTCATAGGGAGGATTTCATCCCATTTGGAACCCATGTGAGGGTCCTATAAATTATAGTGATCAATTGATGATTATCTAGTTATTTATTTTGGGAATAAAATTTAGCACACCTCATAAGGAGGATGTCATCCCATTTGGAGCCCATGTGAGGGTCCTATAAATTATAGTGATCAATTGATGATTATCTAGTTATTTATTTTGGGAATAAAATTTTTCCTGCAAATACACCAGGTCATTTTGGTTGGAAATTATATAAAGGAAATATATTTACAGGTGAAATGAATTTACATAGGAAAGTAAATGGAGATTTACAGGTGTGAATTGAGGTTATAGGTGAAAGTAAAAATTAATTTACCAACCATAGAAAAACAAGACATGGGTTTTAAAATCCATGGGAAAACAAAATAGGACATGGTTTTGAAAATCCATGGGAAGAGAAAACAAGGCATGGATTTGAAAACAAGACATCGATTTAAAAACAACACATTGATTTCTAAACAAGATGGTTTATTAATCATTCAAATAAATATGTTGAAATTTTAATTATGAAATTCATTTACAAGTTTAATCAAAATATTTGGAAATATTATTCAAAATCTATTTTTTCCCCCAAATATTTTGTGACAATAATTAAGTATTCATAAGATGATGAAAGGCAAAAAACAACAAAAATTGAACTCAAAAGGACAATTAGTTGATAAAGGTGGAAGGGCTAATCAATTTTGAGAGGGAAACTAGCACGTTTTGTGAAGACAACTTTAACATTTCCAGATTCCAAGGCAGAAGATCAGCATTAAGGAACCAATTTTTAGATTTGAAGGCTGAATATTTTCTAGCATTTCCAGATTTCCTACAGTTTTCTACTGACTGATTTTATTTTTAGTTTATTACTCATAGTTTTTCCAAAAGTTGTTAGATATTATTTTGTAATCAATTCCTTTTTGGAATCTGATATTAGTTTAGCAGAAAGTCTATTAATATATTGTAATAAAGTTGAACAAGGGTTGGAACTTGTATGAAGAAATAAGTCCCTTTGATGTAAGTTGTGCATGTACTGAAGTGATCAATTTCATCAATACATAAAGTTTGTTCTAGGATTCCCGTGTCATGCAATTGGTGATGTCTCGTCTCATGTGAAAGTGTTATTTTCTTAGTTTTCCATATGATTTTTTGTCTTTGTTGTTTCAAGAAGATAAAGGGATGAATTTGTATAATTACACTTTTCTCTGGCTTGTAAACAATATCTATGTTTTCACTTTGATATTGAGTATAGAATTCATCTGAGCGTGCTCTATATTTAATTGAATCTAAATAATTTCATCCTATTCATTCCAAAAATTCTCTAAAGATCCAAAAGCTTGCATACCCTGCACTGTTACAGTTTCTTTGTCATTTTGTGTTTGATCATCCACAAACTCATGATTCCATGCCCAATGGACTTTCCCTGCAGTTTTCAACCAAATATTTGAAAAAACAAACTCAAAACTCAATAACTAGCCTAATATCTTAAAACAACAAATCTAAATCAGAAGGAGATATCCCTCTTTGAAGATGGAAGGGCTAGATCCCAGCTTTGCAAGTGGTTTTGTGGTTATCTTTGGGTTTCTCTACACAACCTTGGGAAATTACGGAGTGATAACATAGTAAAGTTGTATTTTTTGTTGCCTCGATGGGCCTAGGATTCCTTGACCGGTGAATGGCGGGATATACGGTAAATCCTAGAGGTGGGTGCTCACCATCAGGCCTAGGAATCTCAGGACGAGATATACAGTAAATCCTAGAGGGTGGAGTCTCGGTTAGGGCATAGTGATCTAGCATGGATTTTTGTAAATCCCAAAGACTCGAGTCTCTATTAGGGCCTAGTGATTCGGTGTGGGTTATGGCAAAGCTTAGAGAACAGGAGACATGAAAAATTTTCATAGTGTAGTTGGAAAAATCTCATGGCATCTATGCTTGTTTATGGCCTAGTGATCCACTAGGGATTACGGTAAATACTAATACACTATGTTTATTTTTTATGGCCTAGTGATCCGGTGAGGATTGTGGTAAAGCCTAGTTTTATTGATGTGGATGAGGTGGTTTAGCCTCGGGAAGCCCTGGTTGAGTTCTGGTTATGAGTCCCACATTCATGCTTGGAATATGGCATGGGGGTGATTGGCTGAAAGCAATATTTGGTTTAACTAATTTATGGTTGGGTGGTGTGTGGAAGTCCCAAACTTGGTTTTCTTTTGCATTAAATAATAAGAGTTCCTTCTTCGTAGTATTTCATGTGTAAATGTACTCACGTATATGTGGATTCTATGGTTGTTGTATTCTTACTATTTATGTTGGTTATGAGCATTTTTTTATGACAGTGATGATGTATGGATCTCATCATGTTTTTATTTGTAAATGAATGAACAATGAATATATGACCTAATAGATGATAATGTAGCTAATGTGATGAGGAATCAATGTTTCTTAGTAATTCTCAAATAAGTATGAGACCTCTATTCTCAGATATGTTATTATAACTTGTAGAATGCATATTTGTGACATGTTTGACTAAATGTAGTAGGGGTCCATTCAATTCTTTGTTCAAGTATTTGGGTTTGTACCATTGTTTCGCTGTTAATTTTCATTCCCGAATTTTTCATGGAGTTCTGGGTATTGGCCTAAGTCCTGGCCCTCAAAACTTGGCACAAGATTCAAGGTTGCTAGCATAGAACTAAGAAGATTAGTCCATAGTCACATGGAGGAAGGCTTAAGGGAGCACCTGGGGACCCATAGTTGCATGCATGCCTTGTCAAGAGAGCAACTGGGGCTCTAGGTCAGTGAAATTTTGAGTTTCCTCAGGGGTTGGTCACCTGAAAGGCTGGGTTACCTCCAAAAGATTTTATTGCATGAGTATAAGGTTAGATTGATTGTGTTTCGTCGATTCCACTTCCTTAAATATACATTGGGAGTTGAATCAGATCATAGTAGCCTCTCACCACATGTTTACCCCAATGGACCGTTAACTTGGGCAAATGTAAGAGGATGGTGTCACAACTTTTATTCTGTCACACCAGTATCCTCACTTCAACTTTCATCCTTCGAGTCTAATGTTATCTCTTTTAATAGAATGAACTTTTTTTTGTAATATTGTATCCTCATCTAGCTTCAAAAGTGTAGTTGGTGCAAAATATTGAGGTATAGATAGAATTTGTTCTTGTATTTCCATAAAGGATGGTTCAAACAAGTGTAAATTCTCTAAATTTGAAATAGAATATATTCTCATATATGGAAGTAGAATTATATTGAGTGCATTATCACTAATTATTCAATGATATCAAATGAACTTCTCTATCTCAATGTATAATATTAGCTATTTCTTTCTACCCATGATTGTAAGAATGGAATGAAATGGAACACTTTGTCTTTGTATCCTCTATTTATTTTAAGGTTGTCCAAAGGATACCCAAAAATTTCATATTAATCAAACACAATTGAATGAGTCAATTCAAATGTACACATGCATTTGAGTGGGATATTTCAATTTTTTCATTACCCTCGATTGTCCTCTTGTATGGAATTAGAGCAAACATCTCATTGAATCAATAAGTTCCTACAACGAAATCCATAACGATACTTTCCAAGGTCAACTAAGGATTGAGTTGTTGTGGCTACAACCACCCTCCAAAATTTTTCCTTAACCTATTTTGAAGCCTCCCTACCAACCTTACATAGCACCTTGCCTTGCTTCACCAAGTACTCAAGCTTTAGTGTATTTCTTACACAAAGGTAGCCTCTCAATCACAGTTCGATCCTTTCCCTTCACAGACTGCTCACCTGGACTTGGTCCAGCTGCAAGCTGAGTAGCCTCCCCTTGAAAATTGTGGATTTCTGGAGGGCAACCATCTTCCCTCCAGAAATTGCACAAACCTGTCTAGCAGCCTACTGGGCTCAAGGCTTGCGTAATCCTTCCAGCCAACACTCCCGGCAGGATTTGGGAAAATTTCCCTAGCAGGGCTGCTCAGCCAAGAATTTTCATAAATCTAGGTAGTAGTTAGCTTCTCTGCCAAAATATTACGCAAATCTCTTGGGCAGTTAGCCCACTTCACAACCAGAAATGTGCATTTCCTTCAAGCAGTCAAGCAGTCTCTTGCATGTGCAGCTAAGTTGATCGGTTCCCTCCAAGACCGAGAAAAACTAAATTGCATGCATGGGTTGCTTCTCCCAAGGCAGCATACAAAGGCATCCCTTGTTTCATGGATCTATGTTTAGTAATTGGAGGTTACATGCAAGGATCATTTTAGAAACCTCCCACCAAGTGTCGCTTTCCCTATATTTGTGTCATGCATGTCACAACCTCGATATTATCAAAACTCATCAACCGAATGTTGTAGAGCTCATCCCTCACAGTGACCTTGCAGCTCTAACATCCCACATCACATCTAGGAGTAGTCGGCACATTCAACTTAGTTTTTTTGGGGTAAGCTCGCTTCCCATTTCTTGTGTAACACTTTTATCACTTTTTGTGTTTTCTCTTGTATGAATATTATTTTCTTGATTTCTTTGAGCACTTGCTGTCATTTACATGTATATTATCGCATCCTAGAACTGTTTCAATTTTCGTCAACATCTCACTATTGTCGCATGCATGAAACTATTTTTCACGAACAGTCGTCAATTCGGCGACTCGCCTCACCCACATGCATATTGTTCCATTTTCTCAATCTGTCATTCACCATTTGCATGCATGATCATTCACTTATGCTAACACTTAGTATCAGCATGCATTCACACTCACATTCACTTTATGTTGCTTGTCAGCGAGTCTGGGCAGCCTTGGCTTCGACAACATTGCGTAATCCTGAGAGGGAAGGATCTACCTTCCTCTCCAAAAATGTGCATTTCTACCCAGCAGTTGTTCCCCATGCCTACTTTGTGCAATCCTGAGGGGCAGTAACTGCTGGCCAAGAAAATTGCGTAATGCAGCCACTGAGCCTGCAGCAATTTCTAGTTGAGATTGCGCATTGTGCAATCCCAATAGTCAGCAGCTAGACTGGACAGTTCATTGTGCAATTCCAACATTCATTCAGTCTCCTAGTAGCCCAGACTGTGCCTTGTGTAGTCTTCGCAACTGGTCTCCCAACCTCCCAGCCAAAATTGTGTAACCTTCATGATCAGTCACATAGGTATGTTGCAAGTCAGTTCTCAAGTTCATTTTGGTTTTCAACTAATAGATTTCTTGCCATGACTGTTGACATTTCCCCAGGCATTACAAGTGCTCATCTACCTCTCAGCAGTGCAAGTACAATGGTTTCCAAGAGAGCAGAGTCGAAGACACTGTTTAGAGCACCCCTGGAGATGCAGTCGATCAAGTGTCTATAAGATTTCCTATTCATGAAGACATCAAGTTTTTCATAGACAAGGACATCAAGATTTGACAACAGAAGCGTCACAGTGAGAAGCATCATGAATAGTAGCTGAATGCATCATACCGAATGCAGCAAATGCAAGAGGAAGGTTTTTGACAACATAGAGGCAAAACAAAGTTGCAAGATCAAGCAGATCCACTGATAATGAAAGAAACTTTGGAGACTCAGGCTATGAAGTGATGGTGCAAGATGAAGGTCGCACAAAGACAGAGAATGGAACAAAGGAGTTTCATGTGCTGAAGTAGCAACTCAAGGAAGAACATGAAGCTGCAAAGACAGACGAATGGGTTGCAATAGGAATAGGAAGAGAAATGGGCACATCACGCACTCACGGATGAAACTGCTCCCATACAAGTTAAAGATCCATCCCAACAACTGACACGGAGCAGACATGGTTAGGAGTTGTTGATCACATGCAAGGGATTTAGTAGCATGCATGTCATTGTGCGCACGCATGAAATCCAACGCATTCAACACACTCGACAAGGAAAAGACAAGGAGGAATTCCAACTGAAGATGAACATATAATTCGGCAAGTTATTGCGCATGACCACCAGCACACACACTTGAAGATCAGCACAGACATTATGCATTAGTGTGTTTTCGATTCAGCTGCACCCAAGAAGACCATGCCAATGTTAGCAGACGAGTTAGATGAAGGAGTCGAACCAATGCACCAGTTGCAATAGAGGTAAGAGTTCGCTTCAGCAAGATGTCACCATGGGGTGCATGCACACCATCACGGATGACCAAGCTTGGCATCAGCTCACCACCTTCACTATCACAAGCATTTCAAAGAGTTGGTCTCATCACAACAGACTGAGTATCAGTGTTGTCTTGCAAGGCTTTCTCAAGCCATGTTGTATCACATGAGTACATGTGCATTGTAATGTTGAGTCATGTCAAGTGTAAGTCAAGTGTCGATAGTTGGATGTAACAGTCATAGAGTAGGTGAAGATTCATGAGGGTAGTTGAACTGTCACAAAGGGGAATGTCAATTGGCACCCCACTCTTCTTTATAAATAGTCCCTCATAACTCATTGTAAAGGCTTTTGGTCATCCAAGCTTCTGATAAGGCTATCCTGGGAAGAGCTTGGACAATATTGTAATGCACCTTAGCTTCTCCACTACACAGAGCTAGTTCATCTCTTTGGAGGAGCAGGTAGATGTGGCTATAACATTCCACTAATGGGGCTAGCAGGTTTACATGGATGTATTGTATGATTGGAACTTACACTTATTTATATAATAAGAGCCAACACATTTTCATGCATATGTTGTTATTGTATTTGGACTGTTTCGATTGCCTTAATGATATATGTTGTTTAACTTATGTATTTGTGTATGAACTGATTCATATGAAATTATATGAATCTTGTTACAAATGTGTTATATATGTTGTTAATGTTGTCACGTCTGTGTCGACTTCTCTACCGGAAATTAGACAAACCTTTCACATGAACCTTGTCGTAACAACCATTGTACTCATTCGGGCTAATCCGTGAGTGCTACACGTATTATCTTACCTTGTATGATATGACTACCGCATCTAAGTGGATTTCTATGCTGGAAGTTGTGCATGTCCTTTTGTGTTGTGTGTTCCTAGCCGAGTTGGGACTGATCCCTTTCATCTTGGAACTCACCTTCACCCTCATCTCACCCCCATTTGTTAGAACCTCTCATACGCCTTCCTTGACTCACTGCAGGAGTCACAACCTTGTTACTGACAGAGTTATCTTACTTGCCTCTGTGCGACATTGTGGTCAAGCCATTACCTTACGACCCACTGCTGGGACGCCTACACCAAATGGTCTGAGGTCTAATTAGTACTTGTTACAGGGGATATCCCCTTGACATGTTGGCGAGTCCAGCACTGTCAAGATTTCTGGAGCTAGAAGGAGGGCCTGATGACAAGCTATTTCCTCTCATCCAGTTTAGGAACCTTTACATATATTTCGTGGAGTCTTTCACTCTTCTTCCCCTACGGTGTTTTTCGAATCATGAAGATGTCTCCATCTCGGGGAAGCTTTTCAATATCTTGTCCACTCACATGTATGATGGTGAAGGCAAAGTGGCCTAGCCTAAGCGCTTACATGTCTTTCTTTCCATGATTTGTGAGGAATATGAGTTTTCTGACGAGCGGGCCAGTTTGCTACTTGCATACACACTTTGTGAATCTCCATTTCATTGGGTTCTCAGCCTACTGGATGACACCGTGCACTCTTTTGATAACTTATGTGATCTTATTGAAGACACATTCTATAATTTTGATCCTGACTATCTTGACCAGGAACTATTAGAGCAATAGAGGGCTCTGCATGAATCAATTATTGATTTTTGGCAATGTTTCCGTGACTTGCAGTTTCAAGCTCCAAGGAGCTAGATGAAATTTGCTTATCTTTGGGACCGGTTCAAGAAGTGCCTTAAGAAATATGCCTATCCAAAGAGAAATATTTAAATCAAGACTCACTCAACATTCTTTGTTGATGGAGTTGCGCAATATCATGTGGATGCAGTCACTGTCTCTACTAATTGTCTGCCTCCCTCTCATTCAACAGCTCCACTACTTCCCATTGATGTTGAGGATCATGCTCACACACCTGTTCGCCCTTCACACTCTCCTAACATCACTTCACTCAATTTTCACACAAATTTGGTTGTGAGTCCTTTGAGTTCTCATATGCATTCTTTTCTACGACCTCTGTCTTCGCACTTAGGTGTTCCTTCGGATGATGTTGGCTTGTGTTCGTCCATTCTACACTCTTCACTTGTGGTGACTGAGGAACAACCCATTGACAGAGTTGGTGTTTCACAACAAACATGCATTGTCATTCATTAAGAGTATGAGTGGGAACTTGAACATCAACACTCAGTGAAGGATTACTCCCTTCCATCTAAGCCCCCTCCATTCTTTCCTGACCTCTTTCGTAAACCTGTCATCCATGATCTTGCATGTGTGTCTTCATCCATGGATGCACCCATTATTGATCACTCGCAGGACTCACCGGATGTTAGTCCATCATTCGACAACGGAAAGGATAAGTTACTCATTGAAAATCCACTTGATCTTCATTTTTCTTTTCCATAAACACAAAGGATGAGTTTGATTGCTTTTCATCTACCCCTCTATTTGATTCATTTGATCACGAGGATGCCGAAGAATTCATTGATTTTTCTGATCATGGAAGTCGTAATCCATTTTCTTCCATTTTTTATCACGATCATAAATCTATTGCATTTTTCAAAGCCACCAGTTTATGATGATCTACCTAATGATGAAGTTGATACACCCAAAAATGTCAAGGAACTTCAGCCCGAGCTAATGGTTATGTCAAGTCCTCGCTCTCTTGGGGTTAGTCTCACTTCTAATCATGAAATTGTTCAATCACCTAAGGCTCCTCATCGCTCATATGTATGCATGCAAGACTCATCTCACTCACATATCACACTTCCTCCAGTCGAACTGCACGATCCCATTACTCATGCATTGGAGGAGTCTTACATTGCAATCACTCGTGTGCAATGCAAGTTATCTCTATTTCTTTCATTTTCTTTCATGTCATAGTCAAGAGTGAGTTTATGCTTCAAAGTTGTATGGAGTGTCACATAGCACCACGATATTTCCATGGATGGCCCATCATGCACATGCACACACTTATGTCCCGTGAGCACTTTGAAACAGGAAGTGTGGTTGTCTTCGTTGTTATATCTTTCTTGCTTGCAGGTTTAAACAACTGGGTTGCTCGCGGATCAAGTCTTCACCAACATGGGTCTACCAATGCACCAGTGGGTGCATTGGAAGTATCACTTCACGTGATCAGGCCCATGGACCGTGTTGTAGCAGCTACAACCACCCTCCAAAATTTTTCCTTATCCTTGTTTTGGAGCCTCCCTTCCAACCTTCACAGGAGCTTGCCTTGCTTTGTCAAGTTCACAAGATTTAGTGTCTTACTTGCATGAAGGCATCCTGTCGGTTACATTCGATCCATTCCCCTCACAGGCTACCCACATGGACTTGGTCCAGCTGCAGGCTGAACAACCTCCCCTTGAAAATTACGCATTTTTGGAGGGAAACCAACCTTCCCTCCAAAAATTGTGCAATCCTCTCTGACAACTTGTTGGGATCCAGGATTTCACAATCCTCTTTGATAACCCGCTGGGCTCCAAGATTGCACAATCCTACCATCCAACAACCAGCAAGATTTATGCAAATTTTCCTAGCAGCAGGCTATTCAACCTAGGATTTGTGCAAATATGGGCAGCAGTCAGCTTCTCTGCCCAGAAATTGTGCAACCTCCTAGGCAGTCAACCCAGCTCCCGGCCAGAAATGCACATTTTTCTCCAACAGTCGCACCATCTCTTGCATGTGCAATTGAGTTGACCGGTTCCCTCCAGGACTGAGCAAAAAAACCTTGCATGCATGGGTTGCTTCTCCTAAGGCGGCATGCAAACGAATCCATTGTTTTAGGGATCTATGTTTAAGAGTTGGAGGTTACATGAAAGGAGCAATTAAGAAACCTCCCATGAAATGTCGATTCCCCTAGATATGTGTGTCATGCGGAAAGAGTTATTTTTGCGGACAAACCTAACCTCCCTAGGAGTCTAAGACTCTCTAGTGACAAATAAGACAAACAAGAGCAATCCTTCTCTAAATATACATTATTCTATGAGAAACCAAGT
>APFE030506673.1:60860-93231 GCA_000404065.3 Pinus taeda
CATTTGGCACTTTTGTATGGTGGAGTCATATTGTTTGTGTCTGACATATGAATAACTTATTATGCGATATGTTGTTCACAACTGTTTTGCCTAACTTCTTATGCAAAGTGGTTTATCTTTAATGATTTATATTCTTATGATAGTTGAATGATCTTTATTGCCAGTTATTGTTTGAAATCTTTTTACATCGCATAATAGAAGATATACACCCCGGGTTAGTGTAGATTAGATGTGTTGTTTCTCATTAGATTACAATAACATAGAGTTAGTTTAAAGATTCTGAATTAGATTAGCTTTAAAAATACTCTTAGATCAGCATAGTTCAACTCTACACACACACACACCCAAGATCGGGAAACTGGTCCCGTTATCCCCAGCCGGACCCGCTATACCAAACGGATAAGGAGTTGCCAACCAAGGTCCGGACCGGGTGGGTATCCCCCTTGTTGTCGACCTGATTTTCGGGGCTTCAACAGTATGAGATAAAACAACTGTACATACAGGGTATATGAAAACAAAGTAGTTGTATGCATAAAATGTGTGGAAACAGAGTGTGCACAAGGTATATAAAAAAGGAGTGGTTGTATGCATAAACTACATGAAAAACAGAGTGACTGTTATACACAAAGAATACGAAAACAACGTGACTGTGTGCATAAGGTAACAGAGTGTTTGTATGCACAAAAAGGTTACAGAAGTATAAGAGAAAAATTTTGTGTAATAAATGAACAATCAGGGTTTTGAAGACTCGTATTCAAATAGGTTATGTCGTAATCTAACCTTTTTAATAGGTGTGTTGTATAAGTTCGGTTAAGTACGAGCCATTGAGTTTAAAATGGAGATTGCATCATTAGGCCGTTTGGCATTAAAGATGGAAGGTGTCGCAGAATCATCATGGCAATCAAATCTCATAATGATAAATCAAGGAGTCATGTGATTATATGAGTTATACCAACTTATGTTTTCTATTTCTTTTTGAAATAATTTTTTGTTTTTACCTTTTGGAACGAAACCTTCTGCTTGCTAATCTCTTGTTGTTTGCTTCCACGGGTGCTTAGATGTGATTGGTCTTCAAAAGTTGTTCTCTCCTCAGTTACCTACATATGAAATAATATTATGAACTGACCTCTTTGTGCTTGGACTGATGATCAAACTGTTGCTGCAAAATCAGATTGGCTGCAGAACAGGATTAGCTACGAAATGGGAACAACTGTAGAACATGGAAACAACTGAAGAATGTAAAACAGAGAGTAAATTATGACGTATGAATGAATGAAATGGAGATGGTTGTGTGAGTGAAAATATGACAAGATGATAAATGAAAAATGGAGATGGAAGAAATGCTAGAGAGGAAAATATTATTGGTGGAATATGGTAGTGGTCTGAAGTGAAACATTGTAAAAGTAAAACAGAGTGAAAATGAGATAAAACAATGAATTTTGCAGAATGCAAAGTGAGTCACCATTTTTTTTCAGAAAAGGAAATGGAAAATATAGGGTGTTAGAAGTTTCTAATTTTGACCCTGTATTTTCTGTATAAGCATGCCAATCAGTGATTGGTTTTCAACCTTATACAATTTATATTTTTTTTCTTCTTCTTCTTTTTTTTTAGATAGGAAAAACAAAGACTAAGTTGGTGGAGAAGAAAGATTCTTATTTACCAACTTCATTTCAGAATTGTTCTGAAAGATCTTGATGAACTCCTCCTTTGAGATTGGTTTTTGATAAATTTTCAATCTATGACCATTCACAAGGAGAGGATTTTGACTTTCATCTATTGTTATGATCCTTACCACTCCATTAGTGAAAACTTTTTCAATCTCATATGGCCCAAGCCAATGAGTTTGAAACTTCCCTTGAAAATCTTTAAATTTTGAATCAAATAACAGTGCCCAATCTCCTTCTTGAAACTTCTTGTCCTTGATGCACTTGTCATGCCACTTAGCCCTCTGTTGCTAAACTAGACCAGTCTTTGAACAGCCTCTTGTCTGATTTCATCAATTTCATTCAATTGCTCCAGTCTATGATTTTGAGCTTCTGATAAATCCATCCCCAACCGAACTACCATCTTGAAAGTTTTGACATGGAACTCTATGGGGAACATGACTTATTTCCCATAAACATGTTCATAGGGTGTATGTCCAGTTGTGCTCCTCCATGTAATTCTATAGGCCCATAAGGCTTCAGGAAGCCTTTCTGCCCAATCTCTTCTATGTAAATGCACATTATTGGTGAGGATTCTTTCAATCACTTTATTTGCAGACTCCACTTGACCATTTTCTTGTGGATGATAGGGAGTGGATTTCCTATGCTTGATTTTGTACTCCTCCATAAGCTTCTCCATCATGTTGGATGTGAATTGAGATCCCTAATCTATCACAATTTCTCTTGGAACACCAAAGCGAGTAAAACTATCCTCAAAAATAAAACTAACTACAGATTTTTCGTTAGCAAAAAGTAATGCTTTGGCTTCTACCCATTTGGTGACATAATCAAAGCATACCAATATATACGTTTTCTACTTGGATGGAGGATTAATAGGTCCAATAAAGTCTAAAGCCCATTTTTCAAAGGGTTTGATAAGTACCCTAGGTTGTAATGGCATTTCATTTGAGGAAGTAGGTTTCCCTACCCTTTGGCAATTGTCGCACCTTCTGACATATTCTTTAGCATATTTGAAGATGGATGGCCAATAATATCCTAAGGAAAGGATTTTATAGGTTTTCCTCTTGTCAGCAAATTGTCCACCACACGGTTCATCATGACATGCTTTGAGTGTATCAGGCATCTCATCTTCCCTAACACACCTTCTGATCATAAGATCTGGCCCTATTTTATACAATTCGTTAGTAATCCATGAATTTCTTGCACTATATTGAATAATCTTTCTTTTATATCTAGGAAATAAAAGTGAAGGTAACTTCCCTGTAACCAAGTAATTAGCAACATCTACAAACCAAGGAGTTTGAGTAGTTACTGCAAAGAGATATTCATCAAGAAACTTATCTTCAACAGAGAGTCTTCTTTGATATTTTGAATCCTAGACAAGAAATCAGCAACTGTTTTTTGTTTTCCAGGTCTATCTAACACAGTAATGTTGAATTCTTGCAAAAGCAAAAGCCATCTTGTAACTCTGCCATTAGTAATAGGTTTATTCATCAAATATCTAATTGCAGAGTGATCTGTATGAAAAAAGGTTTCATAGCCTGTTATATAGTGTCTAAACTTGTTAGTTGCATGAACAATAGCTAAGAATTCTTTTTCAATCATAGTATAATTCAACTCAGTGGGAGTCAAATTTTTACTTGTATAGTAAATGGCATAAGGAATCAAATCTTTTTGTCCCAATACAACTCCCAGAGCTGTATCTGAAGCATTTGTAGAAATATGGAAAGGAAGTTTCCAATTTGGTCCTCTTAAGTTAGGTGCTTCAGATATTTTTGCTTTCAAGGTTTCAAATGCTAGTTGAAAATCAGGATTCCACTTGAATTCACAATCTTTTGTAAGCAATTTGAAGAGTGGAGATGCTATTTTAGTGAAGTTTTCTATAAATCTTCTATAGTATCTTGTAAATCCTAGAAAACTTCTAACATCCCTTTGGAAATTTGGAATTGATAACTTAGAGATGACTTCAACTTTAATCCCATCTCCTAAAATATGATGTCCTAAAAAAATACCTTCTATAAACATCATAAAGCATTTTTCATGGCTTAGTGAAAGGTTTGTTTCTTTACATCTTTTAAGGACTTTTTCCAAATTTTCCAAAGCTTCTTCAAATGTGTTACCATAAACTGTAAAATTATCCATATATACCTCTACATAATCATGTATTAGATCAGAAACAATTCCTAGTACTAACCTTTGGAATGTTGCAGGTGCATTACATAACCCAAAAGGAAGCACTTGGTAGGCAAAAGTTCCCCACGGATAAGTAAATGTTGTTTTATCGTGATCCTCAAGTGTTACCTGAATTGCTTATAACCACTAAAACCATCCAAGAATAAGAAATACTTTTTACCTGCTAATGTATCTAACACTTGATATATAAAGGGCAAAGGAAAGTGATCTTTCAAGGTTGCTTTATTCAATTCTCAGTAATCAATGCACACCCTCCATTTACCATTCTTTTTAGGCACAATAACCAAAGGAGAAACCCATTGGCTATCTGAAATTGGGTAAATGAAGTTTACATTGAGTAAGTTTTGGAGCTCTTCTTTCACAATTTCCCTAAGATTTGGATTCGTTCTTCTTTGAGGTTGTCTTATTGGTCTATTGTTTTCCTCAATATAGATATGATGGATACAAGTCTTAGGATCAATACCTTTCATGTCGGTATACTCCCATACAAATGCAGCATAATGTTTTTGTAATATTTTGGTTAGCTTTTCTTGTTGTAGTTTCTCCAAGTTTTTGTTTATGTTAAATGTCCTACCTAGAAAAATTTCAATTGTAGAGCTACAAAACTCTTCCATAGAATAGAGAGACATCTACCTAGATGCCAGTATTCAACATTAGATTTTTCCTGGAATTTTGCATGATCATATTCTGAAGATGTTTCAAAATTTTCCAATCTGTTCAAAATTTGACTATCTTCACTAATTTCTGACATAGTAAAGAGAGGTTGAATATCATCTTCTTCATCGATCCATTCCTTGTCATCTATTTATGTGATTGCTTTTTCTGGAGGATACAAAGCGAATTTCTTTGTTCAATTACCATTAGAAATATACATGTCACCAGATCTACAACTAATAAAAGCATCAGCTGTGGCCAGCCAAGGTCTTCCTAATATGAGTGGGAGTCCTAAATTATTCTTGGGAGTTAAAATCATGAAATCAACAGGATATTCCCAAGAATCTATGGATACTGAAATGACTTCTAGCACACCATCTAGTTTGATTACTGATCTATTTGCAAGTTGTAGCAAGGTAGGTGTGTATAGAAGATTAGGAAGTTTAAGCTACTCCATAGTTTGTCTATTCATAATGTTTATTGCTGCCCCTAAGTCAATCAATGTATTTGGAATTTCAATTCCATTTATATGTGTCTTGACAATTGGACTTCGTGGATCCACATATTTCTGCATGCAAATCTTTCTCATCATAATGTCTGTTATCTTTCCTACTAGGTGAATTCTTTTTGTTTCTCTTGGTTTTCTTCCTGGTCTTTTGATGCTCAACTCCTTTATTGTCTTGGCTAGAATTGGAATTTCTCTAATGGCTTGTAGCAAAGGAATTTTGATACAAACATTCTTCAATTCATCTAGAAAATCATAATTGGGCAACAAGATCTGTTTTTCTACTCCTCTATCAATCTGTAATCTCTCAGAAAAAGGAGGTGTAGAAGTAGATGTCGGTTGCTCAATTATAGGAGTTGTATTTATTGATTCTTTCTATTTTTCTTTTTCACTATTTTGGTTTTGGAGTGATTTCCCCTCAAAACTTTTATTGACTTTTAGAGAGTCTTCCTCAGAGTTATCTTGTTCTTGAATGACTATAGAAGGTTTTTCCTTTTCTAATATCCTACCAGATTTAAGTTGAACATCATTAAGATCTAGAGGAGTAATCATGTAAGTTGGAAATTGTTGTCCTTCTATCATGTAAGCATTCTGAGGGTTTTTATTATTGGAGTTTGGAAATGGCTAGGTAGGTAACTGATTTTATTTTTGTTGAAATGGAAGTAAGAGTTGAGAATTTTGATTTTTTTGTGGAGGTTTTTGTGGAAATGGCAATGAAAGTTGAGGGTTTTGATTTGGAAGTTGTGGTTGCTAATTTTTCTATTGATTTTGTGGGGGAGGATAGCTTTGATAAGATGGAGGATATTGATAATATTGAGTAAATCTTCCATAAGGATTTTGTACCCCTTGTGCCCATGGTTGAGATTGATACTGAGATTGAGGTTGAGGCCAAGGTTGTTGCCAAGAATTCCATTTTGGTGGGGGCTGAAAATACATTGGATTGTTAAATCATTGATTTTGTGTCCCCTGCCAAGGTCTTCTTGCAGTAAAACAAAGAGTTTCTACAGGATTTGGGATTGTTTCCTCTTGAAAGACAACCTTAAGACCCGAGATTGAGGGACAACCCTTGGTCTCATGAATTTTTTAATAAATCATAAAGTTTCTACAATTTTTTCATCTAAAGGGAATTCCCTTAGAGCATGTTTATTTTTGCATTTTGGACAAAATATGGCTAAAGCATTAGCTTCTATTTTCTGCTTGTTTTTAATTTTAAGTGTGTCTAGTTTCTCACTAAGGCTTCCTAAAATGTCAGTTTTAAACTCATCAAGCATATTGCCAATTTCTGCCCTACTTACAGATCTGGTTGCATATTTGTTTGCTCTAACAAGAGAAGGATCTCTCAACCCTTTCCCAATTTTAGATTTCCCTCTTGAGAGATGAACACATAGTTCTGCTATGTCACTCAATGGAAGTTGAGAGATATCTCCCTTCCCCATCATTTTAAGGATATTTATCCATTCATCTCTAATGGCCTTTAATAAAAGAGCTTTCAAAGTTTCTTTATCTAAATTGTTCATTTTTTCTCTTTTAAAATTATAGTTGAATCTCTCAAGCTAATCCTCTAAGTTTTCATCTTCTTTTTGCATCATTTTGAACACCTCATCTTTATGATTGGTAGGCATACACCGATCCAAGTATCTATCCAAAAATGCTTGTTTCATGTCATTCCAAGTTCTAATGGATTGAGTGACTAACCCCATAAACCATTTCAAAGCAGCCCCTTTTAGTGTTGAAGGGAACAATTTGAGTTTTTGAGAGTATTCTAGATAGTCATAGGTTCTCCACAAGACTTCAAACTCAAACAAAAATGTTTCAGGATCCCCACTTCTCAACCCATAAAAGTTTGGGACGACAGATGGTGAAATGTTTTTCATTATGGTATGTGTTTCCTCATCCACTATAGGGAATCTGAATGAGTTATCTACTTCCCTATTTTCTCTGCCTCCTCCATTATTACCTCTACCTCCTCCATTTCTCCCTCTACCTATCCCTCTACCCCCTACTCCAAACAGTTAGAATTCTCCATCTTGTTCTTCTTCTGCCATTATAGTTTCTTTAGAGTCAGTATAGGGCTCAACCTGCAAGGTTATTCCCTCTTCCTCTGGTTCTTCTATCAATGGACTATGAGAGGGAGTTCCTACTTTTTCTTCCTCATTGAGTATTCCTAGATCTTCAACTACAATAGGCTCCCCTGTGGAGGTGAAGAAGGTCTTCTCTCCTAGGACTATTTTGGTGGATGATGTAGGAGAATCTTTTGATTGAGTTTCTGCCCCTTGCATTCCAGGAATCATATGGCTGGGAGTATGAGTCTGGGATGTAGGTGTGTCTTTTCTAACTCTTGGTGGAGTAGGTGGAGTTGTAGGAATCGAACTTCTAACCCTAGCTATAAATCTACCCCTAGAATCTCTTTCTCTATGCATGTCATTGTTTTGTTTTGTTGTTTTTTTGTTTTCTTTTGTGAATGTAAGAGATAATGCTACCTAGTTACACTTCTCCGGCAGCGACGCCAAAATGTTTGGTAAATTTAGTGTCCTAAATTTCTCTACATAAATTATCAATCCAGGTATCGTAAACTGATGAAGTGTAGTGCACTATATGTGCTAGATGGCCCTTCCTACCTCACTGTTTTTGAGTTTTATGTTGTTTTGGGGGTTTGATCTTTTAATTCCTAATGTTCTGTAGTGTACTTTACAAAATCTTAAATCTACTGCTGCTAAGAATCTAGAGAAATGAAATGAGAGCTAAAAGTGATTTTAAGCCATATTTGGAAGTAAAGTTTTAACCAAGAAAATGAAAACAAAGTTTCTCTTCTTGCTATTATGATTGTTTCCAAAACATGAACTAAAAGGACTTAAGACTACTATCCAATCAATTACAAAGCCAAAGCTTAAATGAGATATTAAACTGAAAATGAGATTGCAGCTATCTATGATGAACCAAAAATGAAATACTGAAAATGGGATTACAACTATTGACTAGTCTATTGCATAATCAAAACTTGATGAAAAACTGAGAATGGAATTACAACAAAACTAAATGAAGAAAACTATGACTGAAAATGAAATTGAAACTAGTCTAAAATAACAGCTAAATGAAGTGTTTTGTCACTCTGCTACACAATTTTGGGAGAACAACCTCCTTGTGATAGCATTTTGAGGGATTCAATACTTCATTGTTCTAAAACTGAAAATGGAATTGCAACAAAATTAAATGAAAGGCTAAGACTGAAAGTGAAATTGCAACTAATCTACTATGGAAAATAAATGAAATTCTTTGTCACTCTGCTACACAATTTTGGGAGAACAACCTCCTTGTGATAGCATTTTGAGGAACTCCATACTTCACTATTCTAAGAAAAACTAAACATAAAAATGCAGAGAAAGACTCATTCATAAATGAAATATTTCACCACTTAGTTTTAAGATGAACCATCAACTGAAAGGGCTTTCGGAAACATTCACTTACAACATGAGTTATTTAACTAACAACAAAATGGCATTGATCAGATAAATTCAAAATCTAAAGACTAATGAATAGCAAATGAAAAGAAACTAGACTAATGATCAGCAAATCTAAATTACTCTATACTACTGACATCAACTTCAAGCAACTGATAAGAAACTAGAAAGTAGTAAAACAAAAGAGCCATTATGTGCTAATAAGAAGATGAAACAAGCTGCAATATGAACAAAGTTAGAAAATGGTTATAAACATCATGGAAAAAACACAGCGAATTTACAGTTAACATATGAAAGACAAAACAGAAATAGAATGTAACCTTGACCAATGTAGGGGCCCTCTACAAAGGTCTCAAATTATAAGCACTTAATCAACACTCCAACAATGCTTCAAGTATCCATGAAACACAGTCTTTATATTAAAAATAGAGAATGAATTCTTCAAACTACAGAGTAGAAATCTGAACATAACACATGAGTAAAAACTGAAATTCTTATGCGTTCTTCACACAGGTATTTATAGGGAAATTATACAATTGTATTAAAGAGAGAAATAAGCTACAACAAAACATGTAGGCATGCAAGTATGTGGAATTCTTTTCCTTGGTTGCTTGGAAACATAAATCTTATGGTAATGGTTGTTGGATTCCGTTTGCGCAAGTGGCAGATGAAGTCCGTGGCCTCAAGATACTACTTCTGATCCCATAATTGAGAAACATATGCAAAACAAAGTCTTGTTTGCCATAGGTTTCTATGTTTGACTTCCCTTTGACCGGAGTCTTCCTCATCGATCTAAGCTAGATGAATAGTATAAGATCCATGCCCTGTTATTTTCCACGCTACCCATGTAGTCCTTTTCCCCTCTTAACACCTGGAACCTACAAAAGCATGGAAGTAGTTGCGGAACAGCCGATTAGCTACAGAATGTGGCTGCGTTCCGTAGCTAAAAGACAAAAAATTATTCAAATAGAAAACATAAAAGTATAACCTGTAAATCATTGAAATATACTCCTTTAGGCAATGTGTAATGGTTTTTTATGATAAGGATACATTTTTCATGGAAAAACAAAGAAGGAAGGATGAGAAAGGTAGCTAAGGGAAAGGCAATTTTGGAACTCAACACCCTCCAGGACTAAGCAAAACTGACTTGCATGCATGGGATGCTTCTCCCAAGGTAGCATGCAAAGAAATCCCTTGTCTCAGGGATCTATGTTTAGCAGTTTGAGGTTACGTGCAAGGATCATTTTATAAACCTCCCACCAAGTGTCGCTTTCCCTAGATTTGTGGCATGCGTGTCACAACCTTGATGTTATCAAAACTCATCAACCAGACATTGAAAAGCTCATCCCTCACATCAAGCTTGTATCTCTGACATCCCACATCACATCTAGGAGTAGTAGACACATTTAGCTCAGTTGTTTTGGGGTAAGCCCGCTTCCCATGCCTTATGTTGCATTTCTATCACTTTTTGTGTTTTCACTTGTCTGAGTACTGCTTGCTTGATTTCTTTGACCACTTTATATCATTTACATTTATATTAGATTTTCCTACCACTGTTTCATTTTTTGTCAACATCTCACTGTTGTCGCATGCATGAAACTATTTTTCACGAACGGTCGTCGATTCAGCGACTCGCCTCACCCACATGCATGTTGTTCCATTTTCTAAATCCGTCATTCACCATTTGCATGTATGATCATTCAATTATTCTTACACTTACTATCAACAGGCATTCCCACTCACGTTCACTTTCTGTTTCCCGTTAATGAGTCTAGACGGCCTTGGCCCAGACTCTGCCTCACCAAGACAACATTGCGTAATCCTGAGAGAAAAGGATTTTCCTTCCTCTCCAGAAATGCACATTTCTCCCCAGAAGCTACCCCCGGGCCTGCTTTGCATAATCATGAGGGAAAATGGTTGTTGGCTAAGAAAATTGTGTAATGCAGTCACTGAGCCTGCAACCATTGCTAGCTAAGATTATGCATTGCACAATCCCAGCAGTCATAAGCCAGAATGGATTGTGAATTGCGTAGTTCCAGCAGCTAGTCAGTCTCCCAAAAACTCAGACTGTGCCTCATCCAGTCTTGGCAGTCAATCTCCTGACCTCCTAGCTGAAATTGTGCAACCTTCATGATCAATCACACAGGTATCTTTCAAGTCAGCTCTAGAGTTCATTTTGGTTTTCGACTGATATATTGCTTTCCATGAGTGTTTCCATGTCTCTACAGGTGCTCATCTGCTTCTACGTAGTGTAGGTACAATGGTTTCCAATAGAGTAGATTCAAAGACAGCATTCAGAGCACACCTAGGGATGCAGTCGATCAAGTGTCTATGAGCTTGCCTACTCACAAAGACATCAAGTTGTTCATAGACAAGGACATCAAGATATGACAGCAGCAACATCACAGCGATCAACATCATGAACAATAGATGAAGGCAACATAACGAATGCAAGAGGAAGGTTTTTGACAACATAGAGGAAGGACAAGGTTGCAAGATCAAGCAGATCCAGTGATAATGAAAGAAACTTTGGAGACTTAGGCTATGAGGTGATGGTTTGACATGAAGGTCGAGTGAATACATAGAATGGAACGAAGAAGGACTTGCATGTGCTGAAGTAGAAACTCAATGAAGAACATGAAGTTGTACAGACAGACGACTAAGTTGCAGTAGGAACAGGAACAACAGTGGGCACATCACGCACTCACAGATGAAACTGTGCCTGTACAAGTTAAAGATCTATCCCAGCAGCTGACACAGACTAGACATGGTGAGCATTGTTGTTGATTGCATGCAAGGGATTCAGCAGCATGCATGTCATTGTGCACACGCATGCAATCCCACCCATTCAACACACTCGCCTAGGCGAAGACAAGGAGAAAATCCAACTAGAGTTGAACATGTAGTTTGGCAAGTTGATACGCATGACCACCAGCACAGACTTGAAGATCAACATAGACACTATGTATCAGCGTGTTTTCGGTTCAGTTGCACCCAATAAGACCATGTGCATGTTAGCAGACGAGTTGGATGAAGGAGTCGAACCAATGCACCAGTTTCAACAGAGGCAAGAGTTTGCTTCAGCAAGATGTCACCATGGGGTGCATGCACACCATCATGGACGACCAGGCTTGGAATCATCTCACCACCTTCACCATCACAAGCATGTCAAAGAGTTGGTCTCATCACAATGGACTGAGTATCAATGATTTCTTGCAAGGCTTGCTCAATCCATGTTGTCTCACATGAGTACATGTGCATTGTAATGTTGAGTCATGTCAAGTGTAATTCAAGTGTCAATAGTTGGATGAAACAGTCATAGATTAGGTGAAGAGTCATGACGGTAGTGGAACTGTCACAAAGGGAAATGTCAAGGGGCACCCCACCCTTTTCTATAAATAGTCCATCATAACTCATTGTAAAGGATTTTTGCTAGCCAAGCTTCTGATAAGACTGTCATGGGAAGAACTTGGACAGTATTGTAATTTGCCTTGGCTTCTCCACTACATGGAGCTAATTCATCTCTTTGGAGGAGCAGACGGATGTGGCTGTAACATTCCACTCATGGGGCTAGCAGGTTTACATGGATGTATTGTACGATTGGAACTTACACTTCTTTATGTAATAAGAGCCAACACATTTTCATGCATATGTTTTTATTGTAGTTGGACTGCTCTGGTTGCCTTAATGATATATGTTGTTTAACTTACGTATTTTTGTATGAATTGATTTGTATGCAATTATATGAATCTTGTAGAAAATGTGTTGTATATGATGTTAATGTTTTCCCATCTGTGTCGACTTCTCCACCATACATCAAATAGAACTTTCACATGAACCTTGTTGTAACAACCGTTGCACTCATACGGATTGATCCGGGAGTGTTGTACGTGTTATCTTACCTTGTATGATGTGACTTCCGCATCCGAGTGGACTGCCCGCCGGAAGCAGTGCATTTCCTTTTGTGTTATGTGTTCTTAGCCGAGTTGGGGTTGATCCCTTTCATCCTGGAACTCACCTTCACCCTTATCTCACCCCCATGTGTTAGAACCTCTCATACACCTTCCTTGACTCACTACAGTAGTCACACCCTTGCTACTGACAGAGTTATCTTACTTGCCTCTGTGCGACATCATGGTCAAGGCATTACCTTACGACCCACTGTTGGGACTCCTACACCAATCAGTTTGAGGTCTAATTGGGACTTCTTACCAGGGAGATCTCGTTAACATGTTGGCAGGTCTAGCACCATCAATAGATTGATAAATGCATGTACAACCCAAGTTTACTATTACTAGTTTTTCTAATGCCACACATAATAGAAACATGAATATATTTTGAAACTTGTTCATAAATATTAGGCCTGTATACATGCGTCTATAAGTTCACTATAGTCTTCTAGCATTGAAATTTCCAACAATGCTTAATTTATGAGCTTCTTCCATTAGTTGCATCCTTGTTTTCTATGGAATACCCAACTTGTATAACTTACCGTATATCCTATATAGAAGATGATATATATTTTCTTCCATATCAACAATATTTTCTTATTCAATTGTTGAATGACATCTCCAAAATCAGTGTACTCAACATATTCTTCACTTAGAACTATGTGGATAACGTGTTCAAAACTACATCATGGTTCCTACAAATGAATTTAACACAAATATGCATTGAAAAAATTTGTATTATAGGCATATTTATACATATTGATTGTTATTACTAACTCTTTAATGAATTGAATATTAGTTTTAACTTATTTCTATTCAATGGATGGTTAGTCTTTGAATTAGCTTAGCATCTCGTTGAACCCTCAACAACACCCCAAGTTTTACTTGTAACTTGGGGACCCACTTTTCTATGATAACATTAAAATATTTATCCTTTGAAGTAGTCATTTATTTCTTTAGTTTACCATGAATTAGTCTTTTTATTCTTCGTTAGATAAAACTACTTTTATTTAACTTACTAATTTAATGTATAAATTTATTCATTAGCCTCAATCAACAAATTAGGCTTATACTTCTATTTCATTTTTTAATATTTTTTATTTACTTTTGTTTTGTTTCTTCTTTCTGAAAAACAAAATCATGTATGATAGGTCAACCCATTCAACTAACATGAAAGTTTTATTCTTACTCCACATATTTTTGAAGTAGGCCTAATTTCTAAATTATAATTTATTTCTTGCCATGGTCTTTATTTATGATTTTAAACCAATATCATAATTTAGCTATCCTTCACTTCATTGTTGTAGAAATTAATATAAATTTTATACTACTAATGAATTCAAACTAAAAACAATAGATTACAATTTTTCTCTACAATTTTGCAGAATGAAAATCACAATTTAGAAACATATGCAATGACATGCAACTATCAAAGACACGAGAACACAATGATTTACAGGGGGAAAAGCTAGGAAAACCCTTACATTTATTTTTATTAATCAGATGATAATGAGAAACTATTACAATGTCTTGCTTATCCTAAATCACATCCTACACTGTAAACTTGTTCTCCTTCTTAGTGTCCTACTCTGGCCAACACTTAGCCAATTCAAGCCTCCAAATTCCTCCTATTTCCTTGTGCAATTCAGGGGAAATTGAGCTCCTAAATAATGGGAGAATTCCCTATTTCCTTACACAATTCCAAAGGAATTTATCACATTCTTAAGTTCCAAGCATGTGCACTCAACTAATATACAATTGATAATTACAATCTACCTTTTCCTCCACTCTAGTTAGGCAATTCGAATTCCATGCATGTTTGGGATATTTTTAGATGATTGACTAGTTTAACTAAGAGATCATTGAGTTAAAAATAGTTCTACCACTCAACTGACCTTCAATTGACTCAATTAGTTACTTGATCTCAGTTAACTTAGTTCAACTGGAAATAACTAAACCATATTGCTAAATTTTAGTAATCACTACATGCACAACTCTACTTCTAGCCTATAACTCGAATTTACTAAGCTAACTAGTAGACAAGGCCATGTCACTCTATCTAACTGCAATCCAAGTCATCCTATTAATGTGGAAAATAAAATTTATCAGTTTGAATAAGGTGCAAGTCAAATTGAGCCTTTCTTGCTACATTTTCTAACCCTCCCTCTTAGCAAGAAATGGATTTTGCACCACCCCTATCCTACACCTGTGGAATTTGAATTTTCCTCTTGACAATTCCTTTGTCAATATATTTGCATCCTGCTCCTCAGTTGGAATGTGTTGTAGCATCATAATTCTCCTTTGCACACAATCCTACAAGTGATGTTACTTGATATCAATGTGCTTGGACTTGCCATGAAATATTCGATTCTCAAAGGGTTTAATACAAGCCTAATTATCACAATAAATCATTGTTGGATCCATCTCCTGACTGAAAATACCCACAAGTACCTTTCTCACCCATATGGCCTCACATGTAGGGCCTAACATTTCTTGACTTGTAGCCATCTATTTTGCCTCCATGTGAAAAAACAAAAGTATTTCAAAGGAATACTTCCCCTTACTCACAAATAGCTCACCATCACCTGTCATACTTCCAGCCCAAGGAAGTAATGCATCAATCCCATATATTTCATCTTGAATTCTCTTACAAGGTCCTCCTTGCAAGAGAGGATCAAGTGCTCATCCCATGTAAGTATCAAGTCATCAACATACAATACCAAGATAAGAAACTTTCCATCTACCACGATGTGATACAGATTGACATATGCTTCCCTTTTGGTGAAGCCCAATCCACTGGAATATGTATCAATATAAGTGTACCATGCTCGAGGCATTTTATTGAGACCATAAAGGGCTCTCTTGAGTCTACACACATGTGTCTACCTGTCATATGTCTCAAATCCCTCTACTATATGTAAATTTCTTCCTCAACAACACTGTTGAGGAAGGCGGTCTTCACATCCATCTAATGGATATTTCACCCCATATGCACATCTAATGCTAAAATAGTTTGGATCAAGGAATATCTTACCACTGGGGAAAATTTTTCCTCATAGTCCACTCCCTCTACCTGAGAAAATCCTTTGGCCACAAATCTGGCCTTGTACTTCTTGATGCTCCCATCAGCTGCATGCTTCACTTTGTAAATCCATCTATAACGAACAACTGACCTTTTCTCTGGTCTCAACACCACCTCCCATACATTATTTTTCATGATGGATTCATGCTCCTCCATCATGGCATCAACCCACATTAGTTGAGAAATTTCTTCCTCAAATGAAGAAGGTTCTAACTCAGTGAGTTCTATCATGAGATCCATATACCTAGTGTATATTTTTGGTGACCTCCTCTACATGTGCAAGGAGAGCTCCCACATGCTCTCGTGCATCCTACACCAATTGTCAACTTCTTTGGTTCTCTTCCTCCCCTCTCTGGAATATTTTCGTTGAGTGGGTGCCTCCACTCAACCTCTTATCTTCTCCTCCACTTGTGGCTGCTCTACAACATCCTGAAGTTCTGCCTGAGGATCCTCCTTAGGAACTTATAAGATCCTCCTCCAGTGGTATACTCATATCTCGTTATAGAGAACATCTTGAATCCTTCTCCTCATAAAATTTGACATCTCTCCTCGGTATTGTCACCTTGAGTGAGGGAAAATACACCCTATAGTTATATGGAGTCTCTGTGTATCCTACAAATACCCCTATCTCATTTGTAGGCTCAAATTTCTTCCTGCTATCCTTGGAGTCATGAAATTACACAATAGCTCCAAAAATTTGAAAATGAGATACATCTGGCTTCCTCCCAAAGAAATCTTCTCCAAGTCTGATCATGCTAAGTATTTTGTGAGGGCTCTTATTCTGAAAATAAACTATGGTGTTGCATGCTTCTACCCATATATGTAATGGTAGCCCTTACTCATGCAACATGGCTCATTCTACTCCAACTATGCTTCTATTCTTCCTTTCAGCCACCCCATTTTGTTGTGGTTATGGGGTGGTATCCATTCTCTTCTAATACCCTCTTTAGCGCAAAATTCCTTGAAGGTGTTAGAAAAAAATTCTCCTCCATTGTTAGTTCTCGAGGCTTTCAATTTTTTACCGATCTCCTTTTCAACCAATGCTTTGAATTCAATAAATTTTGATAAAATGTCATCCTTCTTCCACATCAAGAAGATCCAACATTTTCTAGAAAAGTAAAAAAAAAATCACATAATACCTACAATTTGCTGTAGAGGATGTAGAAAATGGTCCACATACATGAGAATGGACTCACTCCAAGATTTCTCCAACTCTGGTATCTCAATCCTGGAAGGTGTATTTGAAATATTTTCCCAATGTGCATCCCTTGCAAACATCATGCTAGTCAAGGGTGCATTTAGAGAGGCCGGTGGTAATTTCTTGCATGATTTTTAAGTCCCCATGGTGTAAGTGTCCCATGCACCTATGTCAAAGTTCTCCAACATCTTGCATCTACATGTTTTATGCCTTGATTCTCAGTGCAGTGAAAGGTTCCACCTCAAGTTTGTAGATATTTTTCACTCTAACTCCAACCTGTTTCACTTTCCTGATAGATACATGCCTCAAAAATACTTTCCCTTTACTGAAAACAACATCATAGCCTCCATCCTCCAATACAACTACATATATCGAGTTCTTCTTCAACACAGGTACATACATAACATCTTTCAAATGAATATGACAGACTAACTCCCTCTTAAAGGTTACAATTCCAATTCCTTTGGTACTATACCTCCCATCATCCCAAAGTTATCTGTGCATTTAGATCAGATCCTTCTCCTCTAGGTTATTGAAGAATTCTTTGCATCTTGTCATATGGAATGAGGCACTTGAATTTAGGTACCACATACTACCCATTATAGTGTTTTCCATGCATGCAATTAGGGTGAACCCTAATTCAAATTGCGAGGCAAGTGATTCACCTCCTTCTCCTCCTGAAGGATTCTTGTTAGACTTCTTGTGATTACACTTTGTTGCATAGTGCCCATATTCTCGTGAGTGATCTCAGTTAAATAATTAATGAATGAATGTATTATAGACTCATGTGCTGGTGTGTGTCTATGTTATCTTAGGCAACGGATCGATCAGATTGCAAAATACACAAGCTCTGGAAAATGGAACATAGTAAGAGAAACACAGTAAGAAAATACAAGAACATAACAAATTAATAAGGAGTTCACCCAATCCTCCTAGGCTACATCTCCGGCCCATCTTTCAGTGGTGGCCTTCTTTTATTGTGTCTTTAAAGTAGAGTTTTACTATGAGGAGCTCAACTTGAGTCTCCTAAAACAGATGATGCTTAGCAGGGTGGTACTTGGATTCCCCAATCCACTAGAGTGCACAGACTCTTCCTTACCAAGTCTCGACCTCAACTAGTCTGAATGGGTTGAGTCCAATTTGGTACTCAGTTCCCGAAAGATATCCTCACAGGGATTGCTCGAACCTCTCAAGCCTTCTATCTTCTTGATGCTACCTTACTCTGTAGGTTAGATCGGTTCTTTGTTTTCTTCTTCTTGCTTATTCTCTGTTCTGTCTCACCGTCTCCTTCTTTCTTACAATGCTCACTTCTCCTGTTCTCTATCTATTCATGGCTTAAATGCAATTTTTCTCATGACTGTTTGCTTCCTCTTTCACCTCTTTGGATTGCCTGCTACTGTTCACTTAGAGTTCCCTACCTCTGCGTCATCGCCACTGTGTAACGTCTCGTAGGGCAGTGGCCACTTGTCCTCTCACGAACTGCGCCAACTATTCCTCAAATGGTTCGGTATTTCAGTTACGCTGTGTAGTGATTCATCCGCCAACTCAGCGGTCAAATCAGACTTTAGACTTTTATATTCTGCAGCTTAATTCTCCCTCCAGATCCGGTCATTCTTCGGGCGCAATCTCCGTTGTCAGATCTGGAGCCCCCAGATCCTATGGTGTTTGCTCTTATTGCACGGTTGGCTTGCTTGACCATTAGCCCACGATGAGAGGCGATTTTCTCTCTCATCTGCTAGACACGCATCGTGCAATGTGTGGAATCGCTCATTCTCCTGCCAAATCTGCTTACTACCCAACATGCCTCCGATATTCTGCTGCTTTTGGAGCACGGGACCCGCCTTTCACTTTTAGCACTTTTCCCACATTTTTCGGCTTCCCTTGTAACTGAGTGCTCGGGGCCTTTCCATTTCAAGAATCGCGCATCAGAAACGACCTCCATTTTTTTATACGGACTTCCCAGCTGCTAGTTTGCATCCTGCGCGGTCTCCATGGGCCTCGGTCAACATGCTTTGATCGAGGTCCTCGTCATTCCTTGCTGGCTACAAACTACCACTATCCAGAGGTCCTTCCTAATAGCTCTTTGTTCACAAGTTTTTGAAGTCTGTCCTGATTTGAGACAGTCATAGCACTTTGATAATTTTCATGGATCCAATTCGGATCATCATGGTAGTGAAAAATTTTATCTTTCTTAGGTACTTCTTCTTGCCATTGTTTTGGATGGACTCTGGCTTATTTTGGGCCTTCTTGACCTTAGCTTTCTTTCCCTTCCCAACCAAGGAAAAATTTTGTTCCTCTTCAGCTTTCGATGTTACTCCATCTCTAATGTTCATTCAAATTTCTTCATGCACCAAATCAAACCAAAGTCTCTCCCAATTTGGTAATTTGTCCCTTCCATTTAAAGAGTCTTAGTATTTGTGCCAAGATTTTAGAAGGCCCTAGAGAGCTAGGCTCACTATATTGGAGGATGGCACATTTTCTCCTACTTCTCCAAGTTAATCTCGAAACTAAGTGAATCTAGAGACGTGGTGTGAAATAGTTTCATTTTTCTACATGTGGATGTTTTTGAGCTTGACTCTCAATGCCAATTTCCTGGTATCATTGTCATTTTCAAATAATTCAATGAGGGTATTCCACATAGATAATGGAGTCCCCTTGCCATGTAAATTCAAGACAATGTGGTCTCTCACACCCTCTAGGATGATCATCCTAGATTTTGCAGTATCCTTCTTCCACTGGGCTAGTGCTTGTACTTATGTTCCTGGTTTTAGAAGATCAATTTGAGTATAGTCCAACACTTCATTATAATTGAGTACAACTTCCATATTGTCCTTCTGAGATATGAAATTGAGGTTCCCTCCAAGGCCTACTCAAATATCCACTTCTTGAAATACATTTTCCCATACATAAGAAAAGTACTTCACTGAATCTGCAAACCGAAATTTCTGCAGGAGAGAATTCATTAACTAGTTTCTATTGTTATTTCAGCTATGATACCATGTAGAAATTAATAGAAATTTTCTAGTATCAATGAATTGGAACTGAAAATAAGAGATTGCAAATTTCCTCTAAAATTTCGTGGAATGGAAATCACAAATTAGAAACACTTGCAATGACATGCAACCATTAAAAACACAAGAACATACGGATTTACAAGAGAACCCAACTAGGAAAAACCGATCCACTTATTTTCATTAATCAAATGACAATGAGAAACTATTACAATGTCTTTCTTCAATCTTGAAGCACACCCTACACTATAAACCTGTTCTCTTGCTAACTGTCCTACTCTAGCCAACACTCAACCAATTCAAGCCTCCAACTTGCTCCAATTTCCTTTCTTAATTTGGGAGAATTTAAGCTCCTAAATAATAGGGGAATTCCCTTTTTCCTTTCATAATTACCAAGGAATTGGTCACCTACTTAATTGTCAAACATGTACACTCAACTAGTATAGACTTGATAATTATGATGTGCCTTTTCCTCCACTCCAGCTAGGAAATTTGAATTTCATGCATGTTGATACTATTTTTCACTGATTAACTAGATTAACTGAGAGATCACTGAGTTAACAACAATTCTACTACTCGACTGACCTTCAACAGACTCAATTAGTTACTTGAGCTTAGTGAACTGAGTTCAACTGAAAAATAATTGAACTAGATTGTTGAATTCTAGCAATCACTACATGCACAACTCTACTTCTAGCCTATAACTTGAATTTAGAAAGTTAACTAGTAGACAAGGTCATGCCACTATAGCTAATTGCAATCTAAGTCATCTTGTTGATGTGGAAAATCAAATTTCTCAATTTGACTAAGGCACAAATCAAATTGAGCCATTCTTGCTAAAATTTCTAGCAATTGCAATATGTTCACACATCAATTGATATGTTGAGTCTGATATATTGATAAGGTCTATCTCTATCATAATCTTTTGAATGAATACCTTATTCACATGGTGGGATTGATTTTTTGCAACGATTGAAAATCTATGTTGAATTCTGAACCAATCGGCTCTAATTCTCTTAATCTAAGTATGCTATTAGGCCTCATTCAAATGTGTGACTTAATGCATCAATGATTAAGGCCATATTAAATATGAACCTACCTTGAGCCATATTAAATATGAACCTACCTTGAATAATATTCTTTGTTTAGGATGAAATTTATGATGTTATCCTTTTAACCCTTAGTATAACCTTGGCTAGACCCTTATAAAACACATTATACAATGTACTTAATTTCCATACAATAAGATAAATTTTAGTCAAACTTTTAGTAACAAGCTTGATAAAGCCTTGATTTGGGAACTCACCATGTATAGAGCACCACATGTGTCAAACGTGATCAAATCTTGATCTAGGACCTCACCAAGTATGAAACACCACATGGGCCATGGGCCATTGACTTAACTTATTTTAGGACCTCAAACATGTATGAAACACCACATGGGCGATTGTCTTGACTTGATTCTCTATCTTGCTTGATGCTTTCTTATTCTCTTTCTTAACAAAGCTAACATCTCCCATCCTCAGTGTAACTTTCCACCATGTGTTATGATGATCACCTCTTCTTTTATGATAAAAGAGCATTTTACTTTCCATTTTTTAATTTGCATATGAGGGTAAAAACATTATCATGACTTTCACTATATTGTTTGTTGCATTTCCTATTTATAAATTCTTTATTTTTTCAAATCATATTTATGAATATAATGATAATGAATGTTCGTAGTATTTTTAAAGTTTTTTATTTATAGATTTGTTATTTTTTCTCACATATCAAAAAATTTAATTATCATGAGATTGTATGCAATGTTAGTAGTATTTAAAAAAAAAGATGATTGAGTAAATGTAGTGCTCATCATTCCTTTTCATACATTTTATTGCTGTTTTAATACATTTTTTGTAAGTTTTAATTAAATATTTTTTAATAAAAAATGATTTTTAATTTGCATAATTATTGTTTTTTTTATAAAAAGGAGATATCATTTTTTAATACTTTTTTTAATGATAGTTTACTAAAATTTATATATTGATCAAATTTTAGGTAATAATATTTATAATTATAATAATTTTTCATTAATTGACTTGAAAGACAACGAACTAAATCCTGAATTCATAATTTTACTAAACTTAATAACAAAATAATTACCAACTAAACTAGACTAAACTTATATTTTAAATTTAATGCATACCATTTTATTAATATAATAAATTTTTAATTACAAAAAAAACCATTTTTTCTACATTTAAATTATAATTATAATATTTTTAATCATAGTTAAACTTAAAATTTTATATAAAAATATTTTAAATTCTCCATATTTCATAATAATTAGATTGACAACTAAACAGAAAAGAAGAAATTTCAACATTCCATAACGCTTCCTGTAAGTAATAATATTTTTGAAATCCACTCGCAAACAACCAAGTTGCAACCCACTCGAAGCAAGACGACACACATGAACTTGACAAAGTTGTAGGTGACCAAATATGAAATGGAAGACAATAGGATATAGTCAATCAGGATGCAATTCTAACTATCCTTGACCTAAGATATCATGGGTTTTGTGATATATAAGGATGAGATTACCTTCATGGAAGACATGAGGGTGCACACGTATATTACATTGAGCTAAGCTTGAAAGTACTTCTTAATCGTCTTAGTGGTTTGCAAATCGGTTTGCATTCTAAAGTCATTAGTCTTTTCTCTAAGAGAATGGTATCAAGGAGGAGTTCCAAAACTAAAAAGCGTGAGGGGATTTGACACTTTGATTAATAAGACAACTTTCTAAATGAATAGGGGCGAATTTATTATTGCATTCTAAAGTCATTAGTCTTTTCTCTGAGAGAATGGTATCAAGGAGGAGTTCCAAAACTAAAAGGTTTGAGGGGATTTGACACTTGATTAATAAGGCAACTTTCTAAATGAATAGGGGTGAATCTATTGGCAATTTTAGCATATGTCGTATATGCCCATAATTTTGGGAAAATCATGAGATGTCATTTGGTTTTATTCTTATTCATCATATATTAGAACATGATTTTAAGGATTTTATTAATGGCATTTACTTGGTCATTCCCTTGCAAATAGTACAAGTGTGAATATTAGAGCTCAGTGAAGCTAACTTCTACTAAGTTTCATTTTCAAAATGTTGGCCATGATTATAAACAATTTTCTTTGGGACACTACAGTAAGTGATGATATGGTTGAAAACGAAATGAGCTACAATGGTTGTGGTGTTATCAAATGTTTTCATGGCTTCAACCCATTTCATTAAGTACTTGATATCCACAATGATATACTTATGACTATGGATATGGGGACGATTACACTCCATGAAAGCAATGTTCCATTTGTAGAAAGGGTTTGTAGTGATGATGGGGTGCAATAGAGCTGGGGGGAGCTCACACGTTAGGGGCGTAAATTCAATAGCTAGTGTAATGCTTCATGTCTTAATACAATCAGTGAAAAGAGTAGGCCAAAAGTAGCTTGTGCATTTTATATTTTGGGGAATATCCCTCCCAAAATGGTGACCATGAAAAGCATCACTATGATAGGTGCTTAAGACTTTCTTAGCCTCACTCTTAAGACTTTCTTAGCCTCATCATGAGTGAGACAATGGCACCATAGGGTATGATAAAGATTGTCTCTAATGAGGAGATAATAGGAAGACTAATGACAAATACATCATCAATAATCATAAGATAGGTGTGGCCCAAATTTTTTGGATTGCAATTTAACTAAAATGTCACCATACCATGGCCCATCCATGGCTTTAGCTAATAAGTGTCTATCTAGGTCATCATTCAATGGTACATTTAATGATCTAGTTGGGAGGTCATAAATTAACTCAGTGAGAACTAAGAATTTCTTCCTCTTGTGTGTCACAAATTCCAAGTCAAATTCTTGAAGGATAATGATCCAATGAGCATCCTTTCCATCAAAATAACTTTCAACCTCAATAGAAAAAACACAAAGTTGGAATTTGTCACAACTTTCATTTTGCACATTAGAATGTGGTGATGTAAATTCCAAAAGGAGAAAATTGACCACCAAGGCCAATTTATCCTCATGGGTGTACGATAAGCAAAATATAGATATGTCCTTACACACATAATAGATGACATGATCACATCAATCGATTCCACCCTCAACCAACACTCCAATGACAACAAGGGGTAAAGCACAAATGCAAAAGATGAAATCCTTATCAAAGTTAGGGGGACTGATTAAAGGTGTTGAGGTAAGGGCACAGTTGATGCATTGAAAAACTATTGGGCTTGAAAATCCCATGCAAATGGTGTGTTAAATCATAACAACCAAAGAAAATCATAAGCAATGGTGGCATAGTTGGGGGGGAAACAATGCAAGAAATTGGCTTTCTCTTATACACTTACCATAAATTATGAGGTAAGGATAGTTTAGTAATTGTCTTTGCAATTGGCATAAATTATGAGGTGAGTGTAGTCTAGTAATTGCATGAACCATTAGAGGGTTTATAGCAATACTAGCTTTGGAAATAATGAATCTCAATATCCAACTAGTAGGCATGTAGAAGACACTAAACAAGGTTTAAGCTTATGTTATATTTATGATATTTAAGGAAGATAATATGCAAGTCTTGTAAATGTTGTAACCATTTCTTTAATAAAGCAGTGAGATAATTAAGATAGACCAAAATAATGTAAACCAAGATGAAAATAATATGACATGATGTGTTCAAAGTGACTACAACTATATTTTTCCCAAAAAGCATAACACTATACACAAAAATACCCCATAAAATAGCGAAGACAATATTGTATAGATCTTAAGACCAAATTTGAATCTAATTGTATCTTAAGAATCCATCTAATCTTATGATGGTGACAAAGATTCCTAATTTGATTGGTAAATAATATAAGATAATTGTTTCTCAAACAATTCCAATTTGAATAATGAAAATTGATACAAACATGAGCGGAATTTGAATAATGAAAATGGATACAAACAATGGTGTCTGGTTTCTTATTGTTGGTCTTATGTTTGATAAACAATTCGATTCAAGAATCAGGACCTTCATTGATGATCATCATGGCTTTGAACCAAATGATGTGGTGGTTGGCTCTACTTGGTAATCACAACGGGGAAGTTGACTCACCTCCTCATTTTAAATTCACAATCATGCTTTTCGAAACCATTTAATTGAGAAAATGCGACACCGATTTTTGAATAAAAGTAATAGGTATGAGATTAATATATTCCATATGAACGTGAGGGTGGGTATTTTTGTTGTAGGAAAGTTAATTAATTATCTTAATTATTATTATATTTAGACAAGTTGTTGAACGTTTATTTTAGGGTCTCACATTTAGGCGGGGAATTAGAGTACGAGTAAAGAAAAAACAAATTTGAGTTGACCTTTGGGATACCTTTCAATGTGATGTAATATGTTAAGTAAGTTGATTATATATATATATATATATATATATATTTATTGTGTGTGAGAGAGTAAATCAAGGGAAATGGAATTCCACTGCATAGTTTTATTGAAAAAGGTTGCACGATGATATAGATAAAGGCACGATGTCATTTGAAATTCAAGAAACCGTTATGGTGTAATAGTAATAATCTTTAACGTTAACGTGGAGGTTATGACTTTGTTGTTAAGTAATAGCACCCACATGCCCAAGAGTTCACAAGCACCTCATGCCATGAGAGTTACTTTTCACTAAAATAATGAATCCATAATCTTGTTGTTGGTCAAGAGACTACCTTTCACATATGTTCTTATTCTTAGTCAACTAAGCTCTTGGTTAATTATAGTCTTATTCAATTGAAATCACTTATCATGCCTTAAAATGGATAACTTGGATGAGAGGTTGTTTGGTTAATACACATGGTTGGCATTACATGTTCCCTAAGCGATTATTGGGCCATAAGATCCTCTTCATGTTGATTTGATATGCTTAAGTTCAATGCTGTTTTGTTTCATGTACCTTAGACCATCACTCATTTTCTTAGAAAATGGTGTAACCCAGTCGAATTAACTTCTTTTTGAAGTTTATTTTTAAAGTTTGATGCATTGGTATTCAACCCTCATCAAATGACATTTTAATCTTTTGAATTAAACCATTTTGATTTTAACAATCTATTTCAAATCAAACCATTTAAATGGGAGGTTTTTGGTTTCCAAGAAATATTAAAATGAGTAAAAATTTATGAAATTTTGTTTCTCTTAATTCATTCTGTTTTTATCAATATTTATAGTTTTAGTCGAATCTCTCCTCTCTAAGTATCATGAATTTTGTTTTGCAATATTGTATCTCCCTTTAGTTTTAAAACTGTAGTTGGTGAAAATTCTTCAATTATAGGTAGAATTGCTCTTTCTCTTATTCATTTATAAAGAACTGTTTAAACAAGTATAAATTTTCTAAATTTGAAACCAAATATATTCTCACATATGGAAGTAGAGGAATTTTAATGCATTATCATTGATTTAATCAATGATTTCAAATGAGCTTCTCTATCTCAAGGGGTTCAATTTTTATATCCTCTCCAACATTTACTATATACTGAGATAGAGTTAAGTCGTGTACCCAACACAACATTTATGATGAATCATATGTTAGTCATGTCAAAGCTTATTCTTCCTTTAACTCTTCTTAAGTTGCTCTACCACTTTCAAATGAATCTACCTAAACTTGTCGATGAGCCTTTGGCTCCTCATGCACTTCTTGTCCAATTTACTTATCGCCCATACATGGCATAAAAAAATGAAGGTAGAAAATAACCATACATAATTGAAAATGGGATTTTTTGTGTGTTATACTAATAGTTATTATAAAAGTCTTGAATATAGATTAGTTGTTCATCCTAGGTCTTCACACTTGTCTTATTGTAGCCTCTCAACAACTATACCAACGTTTTATTAATTACTTTGATCTACCCATCAAAGTAAGGATGGAATGCAGTGAAAATTCCTATATTTGTACCCATTTTTTACCTTAAGTTTGTCCAAAGCATACTCAAAATTTTACATCTTCATCCAACATAATTGAGTGAGGCAATTCAAAATGCACACATACAACTGAGTGGAAAGTTCAATTTCTTCAGTTTTCTTTATTGTCTTTTCACGGGACATTAGCACACACATCTTATTGAATTGGTACAGAATCATAAACAAGCTTAATCATGGCCTTGCCTCGTTGTTGGAAATCCTACCAAAATTACCATAAAGTTGCACTCCGATGGTCAATTGGGGATTGCAAATAGCATGCACATCATAAGTTTCTTATTAGTCGGTTTCTTAACAATATACATAACACAACCTTGAATATACTTGGAAACTTGCTCATATATCTTAGGCCAATTCACCTGCCTCTATATATTCACCACAATCTTACCAACACCAAAATATCTAACAATGGTTGTGAGATTTTTAATTAGTTGTATCCTTCTTTCTTATGGAATGCATAACTTGCATAACTGATAAATTTTCACATATTAACAATGACAGTCATTTTCTTCTAAATAAAAAAATTATTTTCTTCTTCAATTGTATGAAATACAATGTAACATACCCCCACTAACCCTAACACCTACTATAGGTAGAAGAAAATAGTTACTTTGATGACCTTACCTCCATTTTCCCATTGTGGAAATGGGTCAATGTTTTTTCCTTACTTTCTCAAAACTTAAAATGGATAATTTTGTTGCATTTGTTTCATAAAGACATTTCTAACGATATAAAATTTACCTCAATCTAATTCCTAAATCAACAGATATGGCTATTCAAATATTGGCATGTCTGATAATGCCACATCATCTTGACCTACCACATGGCATCCACATGGTCCCATGTGGCACCCCCATGGCTATCGCAATCATATCAACTTCATCAACGCTTGGAAACACAGCCCCCACTATAGGAACATTCATACCGGGTTACATATTATCCCCATTCCATGGTTTATCAACCCCAACACATTACATTTATATAATATGCACTATGTATGTGGGTGTGGGCTCATCTATGACCACGTAACCCCAAGAATAAAATCTTGGTGATATTCCTTGTAGTCCCCCATTGAAACTTCCAAGGACTATGGAGTGGGGTTACGTGGATGTCCTATGGACCCTCCTCCAACATGCCTTCTTGTTATTTTCTATGGACGTGCACTTGGGCACCACAATGCCACGTCATCCCAGCTTATTCTACTATGTCTTTACTCAAATCTATTGAGGTTACGTGGAATATCCACATGGCATATAGCCATGTAAATTTTGTTATGCAAGTTTTAGCCAATCATGTGTGGTCAAGTCCCTTATGCCTATGTAGGTGGGCTCCACCATGCCACATCACCTAGATAATTAAATCCTAGTGGGATTGCACATAAATCCAATAAAAAACATTGAGGACACAATGTCAGGGTGATGTTGGATGATGCCATACCATCCATGTGGCCTCCTTTGACGACACCATGTGTCACGTGATTTGAGCCCTCCTGGACTCATGAAAAAAATAAAACAAGGTATCATGTGGCATGCCACAAGGGCACCACGTCACCCTCTATGCTATGTCATATGCCTCGCCATCTTGGGTCTGTTCACAAGTTCCAACCCCTTGGATGTTTTGATGGGAGCCCCAATGGAAACCCAAAATTCCTTTATAATGCAACCAACCTCATTGTGCCAAGTCACCCTAGGAATAAAATACTAGGTGTTTCCCTTGGGGCTCCCATCAAAACATCCAAGGAAAAAGTTCTAGGGCTATCCACCGACTATAAGTGATTACCCTTCGATGGCCTAGATTCATCCTATCTAAGCACTTGATCATCATGCCTTCTCACACGATCGAAAAGGGTTTAAGCCATTTCCTTCCAAATTGCTATGCTCCGGTCTTGATGATTCCAGCATAGCACTTAGTAATTATTAATGTGTGTATAAGTGCCTTTCCCCAAGCCTTCAATGCATATTCTATACATATACAAGGGTATATGCGGGCCTTTCTAAGTTGTCTCTCCTAATCTTTATGTAAGTACTCAATCCAATTTGGCTTGTGGCTTGTAAAACAAATTTATCTATGTATACATGTGTAAATGTTATCCTCCTGAGCTTGTGCTACATCTGCCCAAACTTAGCCTATGAAAGCATAACTAAAATAAATGTTCATATACTTATATATATGTAGATATTCCAGGCTATCTCATCTAAAATTATGGGTGAATACTAGTCTAATGGCTAAGGCATTTTGATGTAGGTATTCATGTAAGTAATAAAGACTTAGTGATCGCTTCATACACAATCCATTTAGAACAATTGCAAGCTCAAGAGGGATACAAGAATAAACCATTTCTAACGCAATATTGAGATTAAGCAAGGGTGTCCCATTTCCTCTACTCTTTTTGGAATTTACATCAATAAGCTAAAAGATTGTTTGGAAGGTGCGGGATGTGATAACCCCAAGCTTGCTAGTATGGTCATTACCCTTGTCCTTTATGTTGGTCATTACCTACAATACTAAATTCATGATAATTAAATCCAAAAATATCAACCATGATAATTTCATTTATGATAATAATTACTTGGAGAAAGTTTTTTCCTACCAATACTTAGGTATTTACATTCATCAACTGGAATTATAGTGTTGAGAATAGGATTATTAGAGGATGGAAATGTTATTTGAGCTTGAAAACAATTTTTAGTAGCCTGAAACTTGGCTTTGGATTGAAAATTGTTCCTCTTTGAGACTCTCGCCACCCCTTTTATTTTACATGGTTGCGAGGTTTGGGGTTGCAATATATCTAGAGAATCTTGGAGGAAAATCGAGCTAATTCAAAAACCATTTATAGCCTACAACTTCAAGATTAAATGAAATACTCCCTATCCTATCCTCTTGATTGAAGCTATAATTTCCCCCATTGAAAGCATGGCTATGTTTAGGTATTTGATGTATAAAAATAAGCTTTACAACATGGAAGAAAAGAGATTCCCCATAATTGCTTTTAACTCTAGCCAAAACCCCCACCTCTAGCTCAATCAGGAATGGCACAAGGATACCCACTCTTGGCTTGACCATTGGGGGATAAAGGAGGAGATCATCTAGGAGAATAAGGATAATATTAAAAACATCATCACTTCCAAATTTAAGGATAAGTTGTGGGATGATAAGGAGTTAGAGGGAAAAAATAAGGTAAGGTATTATAAGGAGGTGATCAACCACACTCTTGTTAACCAAAATTACCTTTTTGTCTTAACCAGTGCTAAGAATAAAATGAGCATTGCGAAGATAAGAACTATTTCTCATGAGCTGTGAAGTGAAACCAAGCATTGGTCTATTCGCAGAACACCTTAGGATGAAAGAATTTGTCACCTTTGCAATATTAAGAGGGTTGAAGATGAAAATCACTTTCTCTTGGATTGCCTAACTCTTACTCACATCTTTTCTCATTTCCAAAACATTTGCTACCCTAACAACCTTCCTGACTCGTTAAGTCAACAAAACCATAGTGATCTAGGAACATGCCTTTCCCTTACTATTGATCATAGAAACAAAATATTAAAGATTCTCAATTATCTTACATTCTTAAGGTCTGATAGACCTCATTGGTCATAGTGGTCTTTAATCATCATCATCATCATTCATAATTAAAAAATATTCTATTCTTATGACGTTAAAAATTTTGAATGTATATTTCACAATTGTTAGTTATGTTGTAGCAACAATTTTCTGTAGAAATTGCTTCTGCAATGTTAAAATTCTTGATATGTTAGAGAATGTAGTGTTGAACATCAATTTTCACCCCCACATCCGGCTCAAGCAAGGTTGGCAAAAGGATGCCCAGTCTTGGCTCGACCATGGGGGTAAAGGAGGAGATCATCTTGGAGAGTAAGGATAATATTAAAAATATTATTACTTCCAAATTTAAGGATAAGTTGTGGGATGATAAGGAGTTAGAGGGAAAAAGGAAGCTAAGGTATTATAAGGAGGTGATCAACCCCAATCTTCTTAACTAGAATTATTTTTTTGTATTGACTAGTTCTAAGAAGAAAATTCATATTGCAAAGGTAAGAACTAATTCTCATGAGCTTCGAAGTGAAAAGAGACGTTGATCAATTTCCAAAACACCTTGGGACAAAATATTCTCTCATATTTGTGATACTAAGAGGGTTTAAGATGAAAAAGTACTTTGTATTGGATTGCCCAAAACCTTTGCCACACTACCAACCTTCTTGACTTGTTAAGTCAACAAAACTATACTGATCTAGGAACACTTCTCTCCCTTCTTTTTTATCATAGAAATAAAATATCAAAGAATCCAAAGAAAATTTTAATGATGGAAATTTTTCTTGAAGTTTAAAAACATTGGTGAATCTCACTAATCCCTAATATGCAAACTATAAAATGTTTATTGATATTTTTGTAAACTTATTCAAATGTATAATGATTTTATATACAGCCTCTATATAATGTTTTCAATTTTTAAGGTAAACTAATTTTATATTCTAAAATTTGGGCGAATCATCTTTTATAAAATTGGAAATTGGGGAATCTTTTTTGTGGAAAAATCATGGAAAGTTAGCCCACTGGGCGAACATTAGCCCCTAAAATTTTCCATGAAAGAGTCTCAATTAATCTTTTACTTTTTTAAGGTTTGGTACGTTGTCGTCGTCGTTGTCATCATCATCATCGTCGTCGTAGTCATCATCATCATCGTCATCGTCGTCATCATTGTCATCGTCGTCGTCGTCATCGTCGTCCTCGTCCTCATCATCATCATCATCATCATCATCATATATTTCTATCTCTTAGGTTTGTTATTATTTATGTATATTGGAATGGAGAGAAAAAATAAAAAAACATAAATACAATTTGTCATTATTAAGATTTAATTAAATAATTTTAATTAAAATTTTAATTAATAATTAATAAAATTCTTACGAGTTATAAAGAGAAATTGTGTAATATTAATATTTAATATAGGAAAGTTCATCACTTTAAATAATTAGCATAATTTTTTGATCTCAAACTTTTGTGATCCATATTGTTTCTTTGGAACTGGCTTTCAGAATAGTCACATCATTTGTATTCACAGGGCGACGTTTCAAACCCTCTAATGTGGTTCATCATCAGGATCAACATAAAAAAATCAATATGTCGTTAGGAATAAATAGTAGAAATGCATCTAGTTCGAGAACTACCTGTTAAGAATATATTTATTTTGGATTTCATATTACTGTGGTGTGGTTTCTGAGAGGAATTCGGATTTTCCACAGTGTTCATCTTTATATTGGTCGACGTTTCGAGAACTAGCTGTTAAGAATATAATTTATTTTTAATTAACAAAATAACGTTAAGGGAGATTTTAATTGAATTTAAAATATTAATTAAGTCAAAGTCAAAGAGTATAAGCATAATAAAGGGAGAGAGTAGGTCAAAATTTAATAAAATATAAATTTAATGGTCAACATATGGGTAAGAGATAAAATTAAAATAAAATATTATATTAAGAAAGTGACCATAATTTATTATTATAATGTTATACAGTATATTTAGTTTTATAATTGTGTAAAAAAAGATATTAGAATTGAAGAAAAGGACAATAATTTGACTGAAAGTGAAAGAAGATTATAATGTTATACAATATATTTAGTTTTATAATGGTGTAGAAAAATAT
>APFE030506673.1:93251-128795 GCA_000404065.3 Pinus taeda
ATAATTGTTTAATAAAATAAATATCGTTGAGGACAATTATAACAAGGTAAAGGTCTAGGTAATAAATAAAAAAAGGAAGCGGGAAGACCCGATACAAAAGAATAAAAGGAGAGTATATATGAGAAAATAAATATAAATAAATAAAAGGAAAACAACTAAAGTCTAAGGTGGAGGGTAATCCAATTTTTACTCACTTTCCAACCATCCTCCTATGTTGGAAATACTAAGAGGGGGGGTTAATCAATATTTCTTTTCAAATGTTACTTTTACCAGTTAGATCACTTATATTTAGAACACAAAATTAATAATACAAATAAATGTTGTTATTAATATAATATTTACAATGAATCAATTACAATATAGGTAGGGCTCCAACCCTAGAACAAGACACCCAAGCTCCAACATGGGATGTGCCAAGCACCTACTTGAACTTTAGTGAGGCTCCGACCTCTAGGGCTTCGACCTTATCTTATCCAAGGCACCAACCTTGAATTCATGAGAACCAACTCCAAGGACACCAATATTATACCTGTGCCTTGTCAAGATATGTTTGTTTTCATGGCTCCCAAAGTCTTCTTCACCGAGCCCTGTCAATCTTCAGTTATCCCTTCACTTAGTCTCCATGTCATGTCATCAATGAAAACCTTGTCATACAGAAAGTGTCACCATTGTTCTTCATAATACCCAAGGAAATATCTCGAAAGTCACCTCATGATTTCTTCAACGCATCATGGTCTCCAATGATATCTCCAAGAACTTCAAGGTGTCTTCAATAGGCAGCCCAAGTTTGCACCTACTCTAAGCCTCTTCAAGGGTGTTATAGACATATTTGGGCACTGCAACCCCAATCACATATATCAATAAACCAAGGGCTCTTAAACCCCTAAAAGTGTTGCTTCATACCCTAAAGGATCATGGTCAACTAATTACATCATTTCCCAGAAGTTCTCCCTAAAAAACTACTCAGAACTGGTCAAAACTGGACCATACAGATTGCTCCATGCTGAGGGTGCGATGCATCTCACCTATTACACACAGGGGGTGCGATGCATACTGAAAAGCCCTTTTGTAGGGTGCGATGAGTGAGAGTAGACAAATGGCAGAGGCAGTTTGCTAGGTGGAAACTCAGAGAATCTTCTAGAAATTGCTCATATGACACTTGCATCTCTAAATTCGCCTAGGGATGAGTAAGAGATCATGAAATCTCCAAGTGGAACCAAGAAATTTTAGTGAAATGACGCTAATAAAAACCCAGGAGCTAACTCACCCCCCTGCAAATATCTATATATGGATCCCTCATCCTAGAGATCCGGAGGCTGGAATTTTGTAATTTGTAAGGAAATGTTGTTGGTTTCTCTTTGAAGACATTGCATTGTTGGGTGATATTTCTTTTCATGAGGTGAAGAGGGCTTTCATGCTGGGAGGATGATGCTGGATCAGACAGTTGGGTTGTAATCCTCTCTTCTACTTCTACTATCAATAAAGTTATTTGAGTTTTCCTCCATATGCTTGTGTATTTGTGAATCTTACTATTTGTGAATGCAATTGTATGGTTAATGTACTTTTGATTCTGCATTATTTATGGTATTATATATCTCTATGCTTTGATGGTGTTTTGTTGCTTTGTCTCTAGAAATGTTCTTTAAAGTGAGACAAGTGAGAAAGAAGTGGCAAGCTCTATCAAAGGAGAGAGGAAACAAGCAAGGAGCCAAGCGAAAGATTAAGGTTGGTGCTCTCTACTTCTTTCTTATCTATCATACATAAAAGAAAACACAAGTTACTTTGAATTGTTTTTTTCTAAGATAGGTACCCGTCTTAGTGGGACTAGCAGATCAAATAGACACTAGTTTTCTTGGAAAGAAAATTGTGACTCAAGATCGCAAAGGACAGCCCTCCCTACAGCCTCTCCTACTGGAACGGCAGCTGCTACCCTTGGGCGCGTTGCTGGCCGCACTGGTCCAATATCTGCACACATATATGAGTTTAATTAGTCTTCATAACCTTTTAAAAACACAAGAACATTATAAAAGCAATAAACAGAGATATGGTCGGATCTTTTTACCTATAACACCCCATTGCTCACTAGCTGGTCGCACCAAATCTAGGTCACCTCAGAAATCCATCCCAACGTATGGATACTCGGTGAAGACCATCTCCTGATGATCGAACCACTCAAAGAAGGCACCAGAGAAAGAAATCTGCGACTGACCAACATGTCTGGCCATGAGATCGACTCATATCTGCATTCGTGGTTCCCTCGGTGTTGGCATCCCTAATGAAATGTACTATGGCTGCATCAGTGGAATCCTCTCCAAGGCAAAAGCTGTCAAAATGGAACCATAACCAAAGTTCTTGGATCTTCCATTCTTCACCTTGGAAAGTTGTTCTTTTATAACCGGAAGTACTGCATCACACTAGTTGAATACCTTTGGTTCAAGGCATTCCAGGGCGTACTGCATATTAGACCTTGTTGGCCAAATGAAGAGATGCGCTACCAGCCAATCTAGCAAAGGTGAATAAAATAGTCCTCAAGGACTGATTAGTGACATCACAAATATTGATCTTGCCATCCCTGCTCGGCTAAGATCCATCTCTACAAAACTGACGAATATAATACCTCACGGATTCACCCCCACGGGCGGATCTTGATAGTGACAGAGGGGCACCATGCCTCGATAAACCAGTCAAAAAGTAGATATCCTCAACTGTCAAAGGAATGGATTGACCTCTAATCTGGAACACCTGGTTGGTCAGATCCCATGCATCGAGGAGATATTGCAACAAATTGATTTGTTGCCTCATGCTGGATATGCAGAAGAATTTGAGCAAGCCACAGTTTCGCAATGCAGTAACTGTACTCGGATCATGTAAGGCAATCATGTCCTCTTCTTCATGCTCGTGTTCGCGCTATGTAACAACCATCTTGCTCTGATGAATCTCTTAAACACAAACAAGAGATGAATTAGGATCCTGATTTGGGCAAAAACAGGCAAAAATTTCATGAGAAAACATTACATAAACTTTCCCTCCTATGCCCATTGCACCCTAGCTATATACAAGGTGAGATGCATACTGACTGGCCAATGGCCAGCTCAATATGCATCGCACCTTTCGATACATACTAGGTGCACTGGGGAGAGAACGAATTGTTCAAACCCTTGGGGCCCAAAAGAACAGGAAAAGTTGCTCAGAATCAGAAAAAGAAGGAATAAAATTGAAGAGCTCAGGGTTAGCTCCTACCTGGTCCAGACGGCGCCGAAAATAGTCCACCGAATTTCCCGGAATCAGCTAATGAAAATCGAGGGGGAAAACGCCTCCAAAGCTCCAACAATCCCAAATTTGAATGAAATGGTAAAAATGAGAAGTAAAACTACTTTTATGTTACTATTCACGTAATTCAAGTAAGATGTTAGTTTTTAACTCATTTTTCAAGCATGTATTTACATTTCTAATCAATTTGATGGAGTATTTGAACAGGTAGTACGACCGTCAAAAGAATACAGTGTTAATGGTAAATTGAACATCTCTGACTAAAGATCAAGCAGTGTTACCGCAGGGTTCAAGCTCGTTAAAAAATAAACCTGCCAATGAGCAATGTTGGCACAAGGTTCAAGCTCATTAAAAAATAAACCTGCCTTCAGTAAAAGACCTTTGTGTTTGCATTACTATCAGCCTTTTGAGCCTTGGATGTCTTCTTACCATCACCTCCACTCTTTTGTCCGATCATACGCTTCCACCTGGCTGTTTACCCTTTTGAGGAATAGCTGCAACGACTGATTATGTTAGCCACCCTTGTTACACTGCCATGTTTGAGAAGTTCCAAACTTACATGGAACCAGTTGCTACCCAGATACATCACTCGTTCCTCAAAAACGAGTTTCTTTTAAGCTCTTTTTAGACTCATAAAATATGAAAAGATTGCCGAGCCACTGGCCTTTCCAGCTCGTTAAAGTAATGGGAAGTTCCATCCCTCCTCTACATTTTAATATTTTTGGACCTGAGGGATCATGCCACAAAAAGATCGAGCACTTGTCTTCGTTTGGCTCGCTAAAACTATTGAAAAGTCATCCCTTTCGTATTATTTTATACTTTTTCGGACTTAAGGGATTATACCACGAAAAAGGACTATTGGAGTTTCCTTTCTGTCCCTTTTCAGACTCTCTAAATATGAAAAAGATCGAGTTATCTTTGTCATTAAACTCGTTAAAACAATAGCGACAAACTTGTCCATCCAGACAAGAGCGAATTTCATTGTCGCTAGGCTCGCTAAAACATAGTGATAGGTTTGCCCGAAGGGCAATATAGAACAAGCATATGTTATCCTCCTCAAGCTTGACAAAAATAAAGAGGTACTAGTCAGCGATGACTCGGGAAAAAGGGAAGAAAACTTGAAGAACTTCATTGGTAGCAGGTCGCTCTTGAACATGACACTTTCACTCCTTCAGCATGATTGAGTCGGGTTGGGTTATTCCGTTCACCATCACCATTGGCCCTCCGTACTGTCCATGGGGTTAACACTACCGATCCATCTTAGTGTTGCCGATATGTTTAAGAGAAGTCACTCAGAGAATTTACCAACCTAGCTAATGCCTCATCCACTGCAATGCCTTCACTCTCCATTTTTCATGACCGCCATTCCTGAACCTTATATTATCAGATCATTTTCACCTCCAGAAAATCATTTGCTTCGTTTCGTGTCGTAGATGTGAGATTCGTTAAGGCCCTCCTACGACGGGTCACTTCTTGTCAACATCAGCACATTATCCAAGAAGTTAACTTAGGAACAACCCTTTCAGTACTTTGAAGCTTGCATGCCTCAATGGCAAGTTTCTCACTTCCGGCGACAGGTTTACATCAATGGCCTTCGACCAAAAGATTTTACGTGGTGTTCGACATCGATTCATATATTCACACCACATGAATTGTAGTGTAGTACCTTGAGGGTCATTATCATTATCGGTGATTCCTCTCGCACTTGTTAACAACTTACATCATCGGCTGGTAATCAGGCGATGTCTTTCCATGTTCGACTTCAAAACATCTTTTCACATGGATCGACTTGTACATCGAGCAAAGATTGAACGAGTTTGAAGACCCCAGATCTAGTTTCATCCATTTGGGTTGTGATATATTCAGGAAAATAAAGACATCAAATGTACTCCATAGCTGCACAGATGATCATCCAAGCTAAGGATGATGACTCTACCAAAATCACCAGTTTGCAACAACAGGCGATTGTATGTCCTATTTACATGAAAATGAATTTTTAAAGCTGAGCATGGAAATGCCCACCTCAGCTAGATCATGAAAATAATATGAAGATAATGTATTGTATTGTATTTTATTATAGGTCACCTTCCAGTTCGAAAAATCTCGGATCCTCATGATAAAGCATTTCACCCGACATCAGAAGATTTACGACCTTATGCTTTAGGGGGCAATTGTTATAGACATATTTGGGCACTACAACCCCAACCACATATGTCAATAAACCAAGGGCTCTTAAACCCCTAAAAGTGTCGTTTCATACCCTAAAGGATCATGATCAATTGATTACATCATTTCCCATAAGTTCTCCCTGAAAAACTACTCAGAACTAGTCAAAACTAGACCATACAGACTGATCCATGCTGAGGGTGCGATGCATCTCACCTATTACACATGGGGGTGCGCTACATACTGAAAAGCCCTTCTATAGGGTGCGATGAGCGAGAGTAGACAAATGGCAGAGGCAGTTTGCTAGGTGGAAACTCAGAGAATCTTCTAGAAACTGCTCATATGACACTTGCCTCTCTAAATTCGCCCAGGGATGAGTAAGAGATCATGAAATCTCCAGTGGAACCAAGAACTATCAGTGAAATGACACTAATCAAAAACCCATGAGCTAACTCACTCCCCTACAAATATCTATATATGGATCCCCCATCCTAGAGATCCGGAGGCTGGAATTTTGTAATTTGTAAGGAAGTGTTGTTGGTTTCTCTTTGAAGACATTGCATTGTTGGGTGGTCTTTCTTTTCATGAGGTGAAGAGGGCTTGCATGCTAGGAGGATGATGCTGGATTAGACAGCTGGGTTGTAATCTTCTCTTCTACTTCTACTATCAATAAAACTATTTGAGTTTTCCTCCATATTCTTGTGTACTTGTGAATCTTGTATTTGTGTATGCAATTGTATGGTTAATGTATTTTCTGATTCTACATTGTTTATGGTATTATAGATCTCTATGCTTTGATGGTGTTCTGTTGCTTTGCCTCTACAGGTGTTCTTTGAAACAGGACAAGTGAGAAAGGAGTGGCAGGTTCTATCAAAGGAGAGAGGAAACAAGCAAGGAGCCAAGCGAAAGATTAAGGTTGGTGCTCTCTACTTCTCTCTTATCTATCATACATAAAGGGAAACACAAGTTACTTTGAATTGTTTGTTTCTAAGATAGCTACTCGTCTTAGTGGGCCTAACAGATCTGAATAGACACTAGTTTTCCCGGAAACAAAGGGCGTCTTCAAGAACTCTCCAAGGGAGTATTCACAATGCTTCAACAACGAGATATTTCTCCATAAGCTCTTCAATAGGTGCTCCAAGATGTCTACAATAATTGCTCCAATGGACTAATACAATTAGTCTCTAAATGCATCAGATGTTCTTCAAGTCTACTTTCACGAGTACTTTAAGTATGTTCAAACCCAAAGCCCAATCAAGAGATCCATAATGTATAGTTCCAAATTGATATAGTGACTATTCCTAGATGAGGTCTTGTTGCACAAGAGGTTTAGTTCAATCAAGACACAAATTCTTCTTCCCAACTGTCCTAGTGTTTGATTGTTCAAGGCTCCAACACTTCACTGTGAAAATATGTTCCAGGTCACTTAATAATTCACTATCTAATATATTTTTCACTTCATTGTTTAATACTTCATGTCTTCATTTCATCACTAACTAAGCCTTCAAATGCTTGACTTCCCAAGCCACCAATTGCTTCAATGTCCACCAAATGCTTCACTGTCCAAATCTTTAAGCTTGTTGGAGCCAAGTTATTGTAGCCCTTCCATAGTGCACCGAGTCTTTGATTGTGATCACAAGTTCTGCAGTCTGAGCTATTTTAACATTGGTCTGAACTTATGAGACAAGCCTTCAATCCTTATTGCTTGCAGCTTCAAAACAAGTCTAGGTTATAACTTTGCAAGATCTCTGTCTCAAAGTTTTAGCACATAATTCCTACCATAGGTGACTAGTATTACACAGGTCCGCGGTCTTGTTGTTTTAAAAGTCCACACTTTCCACCAAAGCTGAGGTGTAGTCTCTTTTTCAAATGAGTTCTATGGTGACTATCCTTGTCACAGGTTTACCATGGGTTGCTTTTCCGAGCTGTTATAGGTCATTGTACAATGTAGTTTGAAATTTTAAGATATTCTCCAATTATTCCGAGCCTCTCACTGGGCTACCATCCAAATTATTGTTCTGAGATAACATAGGTCCAATCTGTAATGATGAATTTAATCATTGTAATTACCCAAATAGAAATATTCATTGTCCTTATCTTCAAGAATACTCCTCGTTGTCCTCTGTTGTCCTCCTTATTGTTTCCCACCAAATTATGTACTTCAGACCGAAAAATTATGGCTAAATAATGAGCTCAAATACCTAATAAAATAAAGGTTTTTGCACAACAAAACGAAAAGACGCATCACTAAAGGTAGACCAACTTGGGTAGGCTAGCACATGTCAGTGTACTATCATAAATAATTTTCTTAAATTCAAAAATACATTTCTCCCAATCTGCTTGGAGTTTCGGGCCAAGTAATATCTTGTTGGAAAGGAAAAATTATGATCTTCAAGATGGTGTAGGTTTCATAAAGTAATTTTTCCTCTAAGGTAGAAAAAATTATTTTTTTAATGTGATTGATTATTTATTGGTGTATAAATGGAGGTAGGGCATAATGCCTTTGAGTTATGGGCTTCTTCATGGTTTGATTTCTTCATTGATTATCTTCATAATCATGTAATTTCCTTATTAAACATAGATTCACCATCATCATGTCCTTGATTGCCTTCTTCATCATCTTATATTCTTCAACATAGGGTCACCATCATTATGTAGTCCTCATTATTAGGATCACCGGAGGTAAGGACATCAAACTTCACATCATTGGAGGTTTGTCATCAAATAATCAAGTGTGGTCCACATAAGTCATCATGCAGTATTTTATCATAGACATGTCATCATAGTCCAATCATCCATTGCATGTCTTCTAGACCTTCATCCAGTACAGTGATATGGTAGTCTTTCATTATGATCATCAAGATACATGATTGACACTTCATATGTGTCTTGACAACTTCAAGAGTTATGACATCATTTGACATCTCAAGAATATTTGTCATCCCGTCCAATACCATATTGACATCAATGACAACCTAGATTAACAATCTCCCCCTTTGTCATTGATGGCAAGATTCTTACCCTTCCAATATTATCTCCCCCTTTGATATCAATGGGAAATGGGGCGCTCGAGCACTCCCCCTATCAAGCTTCTTATTTTCTTCATGACTAGTAGTTCTTCATAGGTATGTTACTCCCCCTGTCATGGTGCTCTTCTTTCTGGCATTATGGTCCATGATAGTTGTGCTTAAATCCCTTCATGTGATGAACCAACTCCCCATGTCTGCATGACCTCCTCTAGCTCATGAAAGATTACTTGCTTAGTGATCAAGTGGAAGAGATCTTAAATAGTAGTTCATGGATGAATAGGGATCATGCTCTTCAATGGAAATGCTCCCAAGAGACGATCTATCAAAGGATGATTGTCCATGTGGCTCATTAAGGATTTCACAGTGCCCATTCATGCATAGCTTCTGCAAGAATGCTTAATCATCATCATGGGGGCTCCACTGGGGGAGCAATACCATACCACGTGGGTTTATATTGGGGGATATATATTGAGGAAAAAATGGCATAATATATAGGGGCTAAAGGGTTTTTATATTGGAAGGTATAAAAAATGGAGTTTAAAGCTAATGAAAAAATATAAAGGGGTATAAAAAATGTTAATGAAAAAATGGATACCTAGAAAATCTAGTGGAAGTAGGGGTTTTTTAAATTGGGAAGGTGTATTGGATTCGTATTGGTAGAAGGTTAAATCATGTTATTTTTAGGGGTATTTTCCAATATGTAGTCAAATTAAGGGTATTATTTAATATGCCACGAACGCACGTGATAGGACAAAGGTTCATTGAGTGAAGCCCCCATGATCATTATAAGCTCCCCTTAACTCTATGCGTCGTCTTCCTTTTTGCAGAGTCTCCCCATCAAATTCTTGAAATATCAAGGATGGCTTCATCAAGTCAACAACATGTGTTGTTGGCTAGAGTGTTCAAGGGACTTCCGCATTCAATTTGCTTCCTTCTCCATACTTGTATAACTTTCTTCTCTGGAATGGTTCTTCCTTGTGTAGGGGCCCAATTCAAGTTACAACCACATGACATATGTCCAATGTTATGAGACTTGAAGAACTCTATGTTATTCATGAATAAGAATTCATGACTTCTTATTACAAATTTTCTTCTCGGAGATTGACGGGAACCATTATATGTATCTTTGTTATATTCCCTACAATCTTTTGCCATGTGCCCAGATTTTTTATAAGAATAGAAATAACCAAGAAATATACTTTGGTACCTAGGGGATGGAGTTTACCATGATGAAATTTTAAAGTCATTCTACCTTGGGATCCTTTGATGATATCTATTTCCTCTTACACCATCTGCATATCTTCTTGGAGCAGGGTTTCTTCCATTGTTTTCTTGACTCTTCTCCTTGCCTTTGCTGGAACTGGGAGCATCAACATTTCTTACAAGGTTCCTCACATCCTCATTGTTTGAAGCAGTAAGGTTTTCATCAATCTTGCTTGAGGATTCACCTGCATAGCCAAGACCTGATTTATCAAGGGGATACCTTTGATGACTTAAGATGTCATCTAGGGTTTGAGAGCTTTTCAAGTTCTTATTCAGCAAGTCAACTTCCTTTTTAAGAAAGACAATTTCTCCTTTCAACTTTTCACAATATTCATCTTTCATAACTAGTTTCTTCTTCATTTCTTCCATCATCTTGGTTGCTTCACATGATTGGGCCTTAAGAGAAGTGATTTCTGATTTTAACTTGGTGATGTCATCATCCTTTTCTTTTAGTTGGCATATCATGGTGTTTCTCTCCTTTTCTTCTTCATTAACTTGTCCTTCTATGAATGTCAAATCTTCCATCACCTTCTTAGCTCCTTGTGCTTGTTTCCTTTCTTCTTCTAGTTGAGATCTTATCGAGGAGACCTCTTCCTTGTATTGACCAATATCTGCTTCAAGTTTGTTCAAGCTCTTGTGCCTTTGTTCAAGGTGGCTTGACAAGGTATCTTCCCATTTCTTTGCCTTATCCAATTAATTCGACATGGATATGACTTCTTCATGAATGCTTTCTCTTGTTTTGATGAAATTATTCCTTAATATTGGTGAGATCCTCATCTCTTTCTTGTACTTGAAGCTTGACAAGGTCAACTTCCTTCCTTGTCTTGTTTTGTTCAGTAACTTGTGCTTTCTTCTTAAGTTCCTCATTTTCCTTTTCCAAATTTTTAATCTCTTCCATGACAGCCATAAGTTTAGTGAGGAGATCTTCTTCAAAATATTCTTCATTCTCTTCATCTTCTAGGTCTTCTTTAGCCTTGATGTCATCACTCTTATCTTCAGCGTCCTTAATGGGCTCTGGATTTCCTTCTTGTTTTCCATCATTTTCTTGACTAGAGATCATTGTCAATGCTCCTTTTGAGTGAAGATCATGAAGTTTATCCCATATGCCTTTTGCAAATGAACATTTTTCAAAATTGGCCTTCATAGAATCAGGTAGCCCATTCAAGATTTCTTTCATTGCTATTGTATTATGTTCCTTGGATTCTCCATCCATCATGCTATTAACAATCACCGATTTCCAGACTTCAGTGCCAGAATTCCTCATTCCTGCCTCCCATATATCAAAGTTTCCATTGAACAATGAAGCCTTCACAAATTGATTGACTTCAATTTTGGTGGTTGAGGGAGACACATCTTTAAGAGGATTGGAGACTTTCTTCCTTGGCTTTTCCATTTGTCTTCTAATGATCAACCTTCAAGTTGTTAGGCCTTTAGTGAAGGTACTGGCTTTGATACCAATTGTTGAAAATACTGAGAGGGGGGTGAATCAAAATTTCTTTACAATTGTTACTTTTACGAGTTAGATCACTTATATTTAAAACACAAAATGAATAGTAGAAATAAATGATTTTATTAATATAATATTCTCAATGAATCAAGTACAATATAGGTAGGGCTCCAACCCTAGAAGAAGACACCCAAGCTCCAACCTGGGATGTGCCAAGAACCTACTTGGACTTTAGTGAGGCTCCTACTTGGACTTTAGTGAGGCTCCGACCTCTAGGGCTTCGACCCTATCTTATCCAAGGCACCAACCTTGAGTTTAGGAGCACCAACTCCAAGGACACCAATCCTATATCTTCTCTTGGTCAAGATATGTTTGGTTTCATGGGTCCCAAAGTCTTCTTCATCGAGCCATGTCAATCTTCATTTATCCCTTCACTTATTCTCCATGTCACATCATCAATGACAACCTTGTCATACAAAAAGTGTCACCATTGTTCTTCATAATACCCAAGAAAAGATCTCCAAAGTCACATCATGATTGCTTAAATGGATCATGGTCTCCAATGATATCTCCAAGAGCTTCGAGTTGTCTTCAATAGGCGGCCCAAGTTCACACCTGCTCTAAGCCTCTTCAAGGGTTTGTTCAAGAACTCTCCAAGGGAGTCTTCACAATTCTTTAACGACAAGATATTTCTCCACAAGCTCTCAATAGGTGCTCCAAGATGTCTACAATAACTGCTCCAATAGACTAATGCAATTAGTGTCTTAATGTACCAGATGTTCTCCAAGGCTACTTTCATGAGTACTTTAAATATGTTCAAACCCAAAGCCCAATCAAGAGATTCACAATGTATAGTTCCAAATTGATATAGTGGTTGTTCCTAGATAAGGTCTTGTTGCACAATAGATTTACTTCAATCAAGACCCAAATTTTTCACAACCCTAGTGTTTGACTTTTCAAGGCTCCAGCACTTCACTGTGAAAATATGTTCCAGGTCACTTAATGATTCACTGTCCAATATATTTTTCACTTCATTGTTTAATACTTCATTCCTTCATTTCATCATTCATTAAGCCTTCAAAGGCTTCACTGTCCAAGCCACCAATTGCTTCACTATCCACCAAATGCTTCACCTTCCAAATCTTTAAGCTTTCTAGAGCCAAGTTATTGTAGCCCTTCCACAGTTCACCGAGTCTTTGATTGTGATCACAGGTTCTGTAGTCCGAGCTATTTTGACATTGGTCTGAGTTTATGAGACAAGGCTTCGATCCTTATTTCTTGCAGCTTTAAAATAGGTTCGGGTTACAACTCTGCCAGTTCTCTGTCTCAAAGTCCGAGCATAGAGTTCCTACCACAAGTGACTAGTATTACATAGTTTCGACGTCTTATTGTTTTATAGGTCCACATTTTCCACAAAGCTGAGGTGTAGTCTCTTTTTCAACCGAGTTGTACAGTGGTTGTCCTTATCACAGGTTTACCACAAGTTGCTTGCCCGAACAGTTATAGGTCAATGTATAATGTAGTCCAAGCTTTTAAGAGCTTCTCCAATTATTTTGGGACTACAGGTACAAGCCTATCACTGGGCTGTCATCCAAATTACTATTCTGAACTAACACAAGTCTAATCTGTAATGATGACTTTAATCACTGTAATTACCCAAACATAAATATTCGTTGTACTTATCTTCAAGAATATTAATCGTTGTCCTCTGTTGTTCTCCTTATTGTTTCCCACCAAATTATGAACTTCAAACCGAAAAATGATGGCTAAAGAATGAGCTCGAATCCTAATAAAAAGAGGTTTTGGCATAGCAAAACGAAAAGACACGTCACTAAAGGTAGGCCGATTTGGGTAGGCTAGCACAGGTTAGCTCACTGTCGTAAATAAATTTCTTAACTTCAAAAATCCATTCTCCCAATTTGCTTGGAGTTTCGAGCCAAGTAATAGCTCATGGGAAAGGTAAAATTATGCTCTTCAAGATGGTGTAGGTGTCATAAAGGATTTTTTTTTGTTAAGCTTGGAAGGACCTTTAATTTCCTATTTATAATCGGAAAATTTACACCACATAGGTTGGCTAGGTGGCCTCAACTTTCCCAATGGGAAACCAATTTTGTTGGCCACCTATCCTCGTTGTAAGCCATCCAAAAACAATAAAGTTTCAATCTTTCTAGCCAAGCTATATATGTTTGTTTCATGACCATACTCTGTATATCTATCTATCCTTATACATGCACGACGAAAAGTAAATGCTGACTACATATATAAAAAAAGTAAACATGGTACACTGACTAGCCCTTCTGCTCCTCTGATGTCAATTCCACAAGTGTTAGATCCTTGACAGTTACTCCAGGCATCTCAGACAATTCTGGGATGCATGGAATGTGTCTTTCAATTCTATCCAGTCTAATGTCCTGCTTATGGAGTTGAAACTGAATTCTCTACCAATCCTGTTTGTAGCTTGGCATCCCTTGGAGAGAGACTACCATCCCGGCCGAGATCTATTCCATGGCTTTACCCAATAGGCTATCATTAGCCAGTAGAGGTATAATTTCTGCTTGAATTGGGTTATCCTTCCTCTAGTATTCCCAGGGTCCGGGACTAGTGTTGTCTAATTCTCCATATCCTCCTCTGTGTCACTGCCCTTCTTGATTTCCTCTTCCCATTCTTCTAGCAAATTCTAGATGCCTTCATCCGTCCCCTCTCGGTATGCCACAGTTGCTTCACTGATAAGATGCTCCACCGATTTCCTTCCTTTGTGGGGCTCCAACGTGCTTGGGTCCTTAACCTTTCCAGGCTCTCACCGCCATCTTCCACGTCCCCGTCCTCTCGTTGGTTGAGGCATATCAACACTGTCGGATACCTGTTGCTGCTCCAAGGTTGATGCCGTTGGTGTCGTCGCCTTCCCTCGCTACTGTTCCAGCTCCTTACTCCATAATCCAAATTAAAATTCTTACCCGCTTGTCTCACCTTAATTTCTATACATCCCACCTCTCCCTTGGCATCCCTGCCACCTTTCCCACCACCCTTCCATGTACTCATACCAAGGGCCTCCGCACCCATCGCTTTGAGCATGTGGGGGGCAGTGGTACGTAAAACAATTGTACTCTTCATTACTTCCCGTAGGCACTTCCATCCACCGACATGCACCCCGATCGGGGTGTCATAAAGGAATTTTGCCTCTAAGGTAGCAAAAGATACTTTTTTAATGTGACTGATTATTTATTAGTGCATAAATGGAAGTAGGAAAGAATGCCTTTGAGTGTTGGGCTTCTTGATGGTTTGATTTATTCATTGATTGTCTTCATAATCATGTACTTTCCATCTTCAACAAAGAGTCATCATCATCATGTCCTTGATTGCTTTCTTCATCACCTTATCTTCTTCAACATAGGGTCACCATCATTATGTAGTCTTCATTATTAGGATCACCGAAGGTAAGGACATCAAACTTCACACCATTGGAGGTTTGTCATCAAATCATCAAGTGTGGTCCACATAAGTCATCATGTAGTATTTTATCATAGACGTGTCATCATAGTCCAGTCATCCAGTGCATTTCTTTTAGATCTTCATCTAGTACAATGATATGGTAGTCTTTCATTATGATTATCAATATACATGATTGACACTTCATTTGTGTCTTGACAACTTCAAGAGTTATGACATCATTTGGCATCTCAAGAATATTTGTCATCCCAATCAATACCATATTGACATCAATGACAGCCTAGATTAACATAAGGTCAGTTATAACAAAGGTAAAGGTATAAGTAATAAATAAATAAAAGGGGGCGGGAAGACCCCATACAAAAGAACAAAAGGAGAGTATATATGAAAAAATAAATATAAATAAATAAAAGGAAAACAACTACACTCTAAGGTGGAGAGGGCAACAATCCAACTTTTACTCACTTTCCAACCATCTTCCCTGTTGATATTTTTCATCTATTTTTCAATTTCAATTGCCTCTCTCAACTTCCTATGATGGAAATGATCTATCCTCACGATGACTCTAGGATCTTCAACTTCCTATTGTGGAAATGATCCATCCTCACGATGACTCTAGAATCTTCAATATAAACATGGAGCTGAGTTTTTACCACACTTTGAGCAATAGATGAAAAGCAAGAACAATTATGTCTAATATCTACAGCGTATTCTTGAAATCTTAAATTAATATAAAATTAAAAATAACAATTATATATTTTAATTATTAATTTCAATTACCATTGATTTTTAAATTCCCTACCAACACCAATACTTCTAATTAAAATTAGAATTCTCACCATTTCAAGATACTTAATATTTAAAATCCACCACCAAGTTGCATTCAACTATGAAACATAAAGTAGTTAGTTTGGACGGGATATAGTCTTCAAATCAATAAAAATATGGAAAATATAAAACCCCCCTTTGAAAAAAAAAGAAAAGCATTCTTCCATCCAAACCAACCAGACACTCAGGCATGAATATGATGACAAAAAAAATCAAATGCAAAACAAGAGACATTTGCGGTGCATGCCTCACAATTGATTGCGGCATGCATGTGGCTTCGAACGGTAACTCCCCCGCCCCTACAAAATCACATGTCCTCTTTCTTTTCTTCCATTTCTCTTCAATCATGCACTAATGCTAGCTGTGTAATATTTGGTAACATATGATGATGTGTGGTTTGATGGTAAGTCACGTGGGCGAAGCCTGGGGAGACCGAAGTTCAAATCTCATTGAGTACAATGACCTGCTGTGGTGGCGGCTAGAGGGGCGGATTCCCCTTTCCCATGAGTCTGCTCTTGCTAAAATCATAGGAACTTAGTATACCCGACTTGCAGGTGGTTGGTTATGCTCTTGGTGTCATAGTGGCAGCTATGAGGTTTGATCCTGGGTCTCCCATAGATTAAGCCTGGCAGTTATCGATTCACCATGTGGTTAAAAAAAAAAAAACATATGATGTGTGTTTTTTCGTGCGCTTTGGTCAAAGATCCTTTGATCACACACAACACCAAACCCTTCCTTGGATATATGATCTATGCATTTTGAAATTTAAATTTTTATATAAAGAATATTTTAATAGTAAATTTTATCATTAATTTAAATTTATTATTTGTTTTTATTATATTGAATGTTGAAAATGAGAATGTCTATAAAGTTTTGGATAGATGGTGATTGGGTGTTTTCTTAAAATATTTTTTTATGTTCTCCATCTAGATCCGATCATATATTAGACATGATAAAGATATCATTATGTGAAACTTAAAAATAAAAAATACAAATGAGAATAAAATATATAAAAAGATAAAACTCCGAGTCTAATATATCTATTCATTTTTATAATAACTTTAATTTATTTTTTTCCTTTTTCATCTCAATATCAATATTTTCACATTTTTCATTCATATTCCTTCATATTTAAACAATCTTTTTCAGGGCAGAAAAAAGCATAATATTATTTATATAAGAGATATAAAAGAGTCTGCATGGTACATTCAGCCAAGATATACATATGTTCTTGTGACATAGCAACTGTTCATCAATGAGAGAAAAACATATCTCCGATATATCAGATCAGGCCATGGACGATAGAGCAATATAAGCATATAGAAAAAAATGGAATATATCGGATTATGACCGAATACAAAAACTAGATCAGAGAAAAGGACCTCCATCCGAAAGGATAAAGAGAAAATATTGTCTTCCATACCCAAAATAGATCATAGTGATGCGGAAATACCTGTTCAAAACCAAAAACACATAGCATATAGATCATAGCCCCTTGCTTTTGTAATAGCACAGCAGTAAAACAGATAGAAAATATGAACAATGAAACTAGAAGTAGGGAGGGAAAAAGTCCTGTATGAAGAAACATTTGCCATCGGAGGAAACCTGTAAGTGCCACAAACTCGGATCATCATGAAGGCCTTTTTTTGAAAGACGATCAGCTTCTTGATTTTTCTCCCTGCGAATGTAATTTATAGAGCCACCAATTAAGGAGGTCCATAAAAACCTGATCCGTTCGAGCCATCCAGCGAGATGAGCCTTGGAGATAGAATTTTTTCCAGCAACAAAATTCACCAATACTTGAGAGTCGCCATATATTGAGACATCTTGGAGATCTAGAAAGAGACAAAAACTCAAGAGGCCAGCGAGAGTCATCGTCTCAGCCATCATGTTTGTTCCCCTCCCCCCATTCCAATGAATGGAGAAAGAACTGTCTTCGTTAGTCACTATATGAAAACCACAGCCACAAACACCATTCTGTTCGGCCCCATCAAAAAAAGCCCTGGGCAAAGAGGAAGGCACCTTTTGAGATTTTATATCCTGTGACTCCTTTATCATAGGGGAGGAAAGTGAAATATCCTCATATAGCGCACATATGTTGTAGAAAATATCCAGCAATGAAGTTCTTTTATTATTGAAGATAAAATTATTTCGCCACCTCCAGATACACCAAAACGTAATGATAAATATGGATCTCCAAGAAACAATTCGCTTACTACACCATATAAAAGCATCCATGATCGACAAAGAAGGATCGAAATGAATCCCATAATACTTTTCCAAAAGCAACCAAATATGACGAGATCTCTTACAGTGTAAAAATAGGTGAGAGTTGTCCTCCTCAGCAAATCTGCACAAGGGACATAACCCTGGACCCAGCCAACCACACTTTTTTAAATTCTCCCATGTAAGATTTTTACTATGGAATGTCAGCCAAGAAAAGAAAACCATTTTTGACTGGCATCCCGTTTTCCAGAATATGCTTTGGAAAGAAGAGATACTTTGTTGCCGACTATCAGAAATCAATGGCGATATATATCCCGAACATTGATGGATTCCATCCCATCAGAGTTCCGCCATATGAGCTAGTCATGTTCAGTTGATTGAAAAATCCCACCGTTCCTGAGCTTTGTTTTAATATGATCCCATAATATAGCAATATCAGTCGGCATATTCAGATAATCAGCCTCACACCAGATAGGAAAAGAGCCATGCCATCTGGTAATCAGACCATCCCAGAAGAAAATGCCCCTCCTGTGCAAAAACCCCAACAAAAGGTTTGGTACGCAAATCTCCTCTTTACCACACAAAAAGGAGTCTTTTCCAACCAGAATCCTATCCCCCGATTGAAACTGCCATATCAAGTTCTTCAGGAACAATTTCTCAATTTTGCGCAGACTCAACCAAATCGGAGATCCATGAGCAGGGCCAATGCATCCTTTTTTGATCCAAAAGGAAAGGTCTTTTCTTCCCATATATTTTTCCTGTATAATAAAACTCCATATACCATGATCATATATACCCCTCCATAAAGACTTGCAGAGAAGGGCCTTTCCAAAAGACCACATGTCTAATAGACCCCAACCACCAATGCTTTTTGGAGCAAATATAAAAGAGAGCTTCAAAAGATGATACTTCCTTTGCCCAGTCTGACCACCCCAGATGAAATTGGCGGTGAGTTTGTTCATAGATTGGATGATACTCGCAGGGAGATAAAAGAGGTGAGCCCAGTACACTGCCAACTGATTTAGGACCAATTGCGCCAAAACAACACGCCCAGCCAAAGAAAGACATCTGAACTCCCACACCGATATCTTCTTGAAATATCACTCGGGGATCCACAGCCAATGAGATCTTGAGTAACAATGATCTTTTAACATAAAACCTAGGTATTTGATACCCAAGCTAATGGATTGCACTTCATAACCAAACAAAGCCGACAACCATGCTAGCTCTTCCTGATTAATATCACTGTGATATATTACGGACTTCGAACTATTTACCTGTAATCTCGATGCCTTTTGAAAATTGTGGAGAATATCATAGTAGCACAACCAAGTTAGTCTGCATAAAATGCCAAACAAAATAACATCATCGACAAAAAGATTGTGGGAGATAGAAATGTTCCTGCATAATTTCAACGGGGAGCACCTGTTTTTATCAATCGCCTTGTCTATGTGCAGACTGAGAGAATTCATGGCCAATATGAATAAAAGAGGAGACAAAGGACAGCCCTGTCGGAGGCCACGCGATGCTAGGAAGAAGGTTGTTGGCATTCCATTGACAATGACAACATAATTTACCTGTTCAACGCAAGCCATGATCCAGCTAATCATGTTTGCTCTTAAACCCACCTTTGCTAATAAACATCTAATAAAAGCCCAATCCATACAATCATAGGCTTTGCAGAGATCAATTTTTAGGTTGACAGCATCGCATTTCTCCTGAATGGCAAAAAGACCTTCTTGAGTTGTGGCAACCGCATCTAAGATGTTCCTCCCCTGTAAGAAAGCATGTTGATTCTTTGATCAGTGAAGAGACAGAGTTCCTTTGATCCTGCCAGCTATAATTTTAAATATAATTTTGTATGATATGTTACACAGAGAAATAGGACAGAAATCCAAGAAAGAGGAGGCATTTTCTTTTTTAGGAATGAAGGAAATATAGGTGGATGTTGTCTTCTGATTAATGCCGCCCGACATTCTGGATTCTTCCACCATTTTAAGCAAGTCAAATTTGATAATGTCAAAAAAATGACAAAAGAATTCTATTGACCACCCATCCGGTACAGGACATTTGTCCTTTTTAAATACCTTTAGAGTTCTTAGCAGTTCCTCCTCAGAAACAAGTTGAAATATCTTATCATTAATGTCGTCATTGAACATTCGAGGATACAACTCAATTCCCCACAGGATATCTCGAAAAGACCTGTTTTCTGTTCTCTTATATTGATTTTCAAAAAACCTCATATCCTCCTTTGAGATTTCCTCTTGAGAATACAAGAAACCCCCCTTTCCATCACTGATTTTCCAAATAGAGTTTCTCTCCCTTCTTGCGTTCGCATATCTATGAAAAAACTGTGTTTTTGTTTCCTTCTCTCAACCACATGACCCTGCTCTTCAGCCTCCAAGATAATTCCTCTTGTTCTAATATTTTGTATTTCTTTCTTTGTAACTCATTAATGAGACATCACTTCTGAAAAGATATGTTATTCGATGCCATGGCATCTGAAACATCATCTAATAATTTTTGGATTTTCCGTAACATCAACCTGTTAGATTGTCTCTTCTTGAATTTCCATTCTTTAACCACTTTTCTAATAATGTCAATTTTTTCTCTGAAAGACATAAACAGGAATCGTGGATTAGAAGGCAGCCATTCACACCAGAGATTATTAATGAGAGCATTGAAAGCTGGATCCTCCAAAAATGTCCTATTGAATTTGAAGGAATAACCCTTCCTAAAGCCTTTTTCCTTTCATCCCAACACAATCGGTCGATGATCGGAAATAAACACCCTTTCAATAGATGAGAAGGGCATACCCATCTTATCAATCAGACTAACATGAAGGATAAAACGATCAAGTCGTTTCGCGACGTAGGCCTTTCCATTCCTTGCATTTTCCCACGTCGGAAACATCTGAGCCAGGAGGATATCCACAAAATTTCTACACAGCAGTTCGTTTTTAAGCTTTTCTGCCAATGGGTCCTTTCTCTGATTTGATCCCCATATTTCATCCATATTTAGAGTAAAATTGAGGTCCCCTGCAATCAATAGATTTTCAATGTCAAGAATCTCAGAAACAAAAAGATTCTCCCATAATGGCTCTCTATTCCTGTAAGAAGCATAAACATTTAAAATATTTATGGAGAAATTTTGACCCCGGATTTGAGCCGAAATCAAAATTCCCGCCAAGCACCTGTAAGTTTTTGCCATGATCCATACCGGATCCCAAAGAACAACTAATCCACCGGAGAGTCTGTTAGCATCAATAGCTGATATATACCACGAAGGGAACATTTTTCTAAAAAAGGAAATGGAAACAGAAGCGGCATGCATAGATTCCTGTATCAAGATAATCTTTGGACTAACAGAGGTGAAAATATCTCTTAACTCCAAAAAAAAATTCCCCGCACCCAACCCCCTAATATTCATAGATACCATAAAATTCATTTTGGAAGCTTCTCAGCCCAGCTTGCTCTAAGAGGCCTCTCATCAGTCATATCAACAATAGGAATTAGTAAGCAATAAGTTACGGATACCCCTGCCTGCACCTTCCCCCCTACCACGAGAGTGTCTACTGCCTCTTCCATTTTTCCTCCTTACAGTAATGTTGCTGGCAGAGTCGGGACTAATGAAGGGAGGGGCCTTTGATCTAAGTTTATAGATAGTAAGAGCTTTAAGTTCCAGCGACTTCTTTGAAAGCAAGAAGTCCAAGTCACTGCCTATTAAATTAGTCGGGGAAGAAGTCGGAGAGTTAGCCGGGGTGGGAGAAATCAATACATCCTTTCCTTTTCCCAACATAGAGCAAGACAAATCAGGCGCAGGCAAAGAATGACCGGGGAGAGATTCGTTGCTGCTGATAAGAATGGGAGGAGAAACCGGAGGCGGGTTAGGAACCTCGTGATCAGAGATCGGTTCAATAGGATGGGAGGGCCAGAAAGAGATCGAAAAGGAGCATCCTCTAAAGGGGGCATCGAAGGGGATATGGGCTCCACTGGAGCAAGAGGCTCTAATTGCGGAAGATGGCCATGCGGATCAGCAGGAGAAGATACCAAACAGTCCTCCATTCCACAGGTTGACCGGCTCTTCAACGAAGGAAAAAACTTCGAGTCTAGGAAGGGGGAGGACCCCTTACCACAACGATTGCGTCTATAAAGAAACCGCCGAGGGCAATTCTTAATTAAATTACCCGTGTGGTGACATGCCGAACATCTAAACGGAATCCCCCAAAATTCCAACTGCTGCCTGATATTCATCTTCCCCCAGGAAATGTCAATACGTTCTAGAAAAACCCCCCTTAAGGTTTATCAATCAGAACCCACGCCAGTCTCTTATCCTTCTCTCCAAGACACCATGGATCCACATATACGCACTTACCAATTGCATTCCCAATCTCAAACAATGTTTCTTTTGACCATAATTCCAGCGGCAACCCAGGGAGTTTAACCCAAATGAAGTGGTTTAAGGGAGTATTCCTAAGCAGATTAAAACCTAAATACCATCTGTGCAAAACCAGGAAGCTACGGTTGAAAACCCACTGATGCTTTAGGATGGCTTCTAGATCACTCGACTTTAAAAAGTGGAAGCAATACCACTCCTTAAGAAGGCCAGCAATAATAGGAACATAACCAATAATCGGCTTCCACTGGGACGTGAGCCATCCTCGCATCCGAGCGTCACTCATCTCCGGAAAATGCCAACACCCAATCAGGGCATTTTCTTGAAGACTGTTTAAACGTTCAGAAAGGTGGGAACTGTCAATTCTTATGGCAGCGGGAGGAGGAACGGTCTTGACCGGCTTCTGGACTTTCAGAGAAGACCCAACATCCAGATCCTTCTGAATGTTATCATCTCCATTACGACCGAAAGATCGCGAAGATTCACCCTTATTCCTGATACAGTACTCCACGTCCACTTGTGGGACCGATGGCCCAATCAGGAGGTCCCCCAGAGTGTACTGCTAGTCAGAAGACATTCGAGCATTTGCACGGGCAGATTCTGCCAAGGTGGCAGCCTGAATAAGAGCCTTCGTGGCAGATGAGTCGGAGGGAAAATCCATAAATAAATAATCCAGCCACCTCTATCACAACAGTACTACAAAAATCCAAAAACAGAGATATGGATCGGACAGCAAGGGACAAAAACCACCTGAACAAGATGCCTGGAGAGAGAAAAGAAGGATAGCAGGACTCTGACAAAGAAGCTGACAAAGAAGCCTCGAGAATTAAGAGATACACATCCCTAAAAGGCATATAGGGAATGCAAATGCCATCTATCCCCTGAGCCTTTAAAACCAATGACCTCAGCGAGAGCAAGGTACTATCAAGAGGAGAGATATTCAAAAAATGATGGCTCCCAGTAAATACCAATGGATGAGAAGGCCATGAGAATTAATGAAATGAAGAAAGACGTCAGCTATACATCATCAGGAAAAAAAACAAGCGGAATTCCGAAGGACGGATCAAGGCCTGAAAAACCAAGTCAATGCGGGAGGTGGCACATAGTGCCCAGCCCAGAAGAAACACTGGAAAGCGAAATGAGACACACAGAGCCCAACCCTGTAAAGAAATAGTCCGGGGGCAAGGGAAAGCCCACAACATACGACACAGGAGCAAAACAGAACACAAGTGCACCACCATGAACCTATCTTGATTCTAAAATCTGAGCAAGGCTTAGAAAAAAATATATAATTCTAGATATTTAAAACTGAATCTCTTAACCAGTTTAAAAACATCTCTTGCGCTCCAATTGAAGACCACAATTTAGCCAAAAGCAGGACCCTTAAGATAATCACAGACTATTCCAAATATGAGCACATGAAAAAGATGAAAAGTGACGACGCCAAGAACTCCAAGTGATGTAAAACCTCCATATTCCGATTGATCTAGTAAAAAAAATCTTTCTAAAACACATAAAAATTTTAAATCAGATCTAGAAACAAAAGAAAAGAGCAATTGACCTGGAGCCAATAGGTTGCCGAGAGCAGAGTGCAGCAGAAACTCACAGCACAGTCATCCCCATCAAACCAGGGGTCGAAAAAAGACAGATAGAGGAAGCTATCCTCGTAAAGGAGACGAAGAGGAAAGCATAAAGTCACCACTGCGTCAGGGGTGCACAATGGGGCAAGGAAAGAGCCAGAAAAAAATTGTCCTCTCACCCAGAAACTGTATAAAAGCAGCTTGGCACAGAGGAGAGCCAAAATGAGAAGCTTCTCATAGAAAAACAGATGGCAGCTAAAAATCATGCATGGATGGTATTCAGATCAAAACGTGTCGCTGAAAAGGCACGCGACGAGGATAGGAGAGGTCATTTGGAAAACGCACCTGTAAAAAATGGAAGGAAAAACCATCAGAGGATGATCGATTCTGGTTGGCTGCACTCCACAACTCGACCGCCACGCGCTCCCTTATATTTAAACAATCTTATTTTCTCATATAGTTAAATTGTTTTGAATCCCTTATATTTCCATTTAATTCTCATTTCTCATTTCTTTTGTTATTTCAATTTGTTGACTTTACATTTTCTTTTAACAGTTATTTTATTAATTTATTTGAATTGGTTAATTGGACTCTTTTTTTTAATGGTTACTTTTATTACTTTAATATACTATTCTTTTAATAGTTAATTGGTGAGCTTTTTTTCTATTGAAGACTTCAAAGCATTGGCTGTGAATCACAACTTGTGATCATTCAATTCTTTGATCTACTAAAAATATTGAATAAGATTAAAAATCCTCCACATAGTATAAAAAAATTTCTCTCAACTTAATACATTATAATTAATGATACTCTAGAAAATTCTTTCAACTTAACACATTATATTTAATAATATTATAAAAAATTCCCCAACTTAACACATTATATTTAATAATATTTTTAATAATCTATTATTAAAAATAATATCTAATCGATCAAATTAAAACAAACAAAAACAAAAAATAAAACAAAACTTAATAATGATATACAACCCACAAATCTACTTCTTGAAAAATTAATTTATTAATTTCTATAATTAATTTTATTATGGAATTACTTTATTATTTCCATTTTTTTTAGTTTTCATTTATAAACCTTTCAAAATTATTCATACATAATACTTATATGCACCAAAATTTTGAACCAACTCAAAACGATTTTCTAACAATCTATCCAACATTGTAGATGTTTATACATGTGTGTCAACATTTATGATACTGCTTCACTGAAATGGCTAATTGCAGCAGCAAAGGCAACTCTATCATCGTTTGACAATAGGATTTATTGATATTTTATATTCAGATAAAGCATGCATTGACTTCAAAGATATTGTCACCCATGGAATGAATTATTAGTTTTACTTTGTTTCTTCAGCTTCCCTGTCATAGGCTCAGATACTCCACAGAATGGACATTGTTGTACTTGCTGAGAATTGTACTATTCATGACCACCAACTATAAATAAAGCACAGCCAGCAAAATGGCAGTATATACAAATTCATGGCAGTACAATGCCAGCATGAATGCCAGTCTGTGTGAAAGGGATATGTCATAAATCACATTCATTACATTTCTGAAGCTACCAAACTCAAACCCAGTTAGAAGAAGTAATATCTGTTTGTGTTTAACATAGGGATTTGGACTGCGTATTAAACTTCGCCACAGAACAGAACAGAACTACTTCAGACGCTGAGCAGTGTTTGGGTTTTTATACGATAAAAGTACAGGTTTCCTGGCAAGTTTATGACCCAGCTCTTTAAGTGTCACCTCAGTTTCTTGTTAGTCAGTGATTGTAACCCAGCTCTTTAAATGTCACCTCAGTTTCTTGTTACACAGTGATTGTAGTTTCCTTCTTTTAGGTTAAAAGTGGCCGGAGTTTCTGCAGAGCATTTATAAGCAGATCAATGATGAGGAGCATAAAAGCATACGTGGACCATATTTCACAGTATAACGTTAGACTTCTACTGCACATTTCATATTGGGTTTGATTCAGAAAGGCTATGAAAAATGCACCATCATTGTCGATCTATTTTAGTAGTTTTAAATTTTGAAGTCTAAATATCTCACTCTAATCAAATAAGGTTTTTAGAATTCTAATTTATTAATAATTATAAGTGGATAGTAGAATATAATTATTTATTTATTATTATTAAATAATTAATTAAAAAAAAAAATCATTTAGAGTTAATGTTTACTTTTATATTTGAGATTGTTGGTTTGAGATGGTTGAGAAATTCTCTCAACCTCTTTTTTAAGTTAGGAATAAGTTAGATATGAGAAATTCTATATATTAGAGTAATCTATGAATGCAAAGTGTGTGTTGACCCATACACTTTTGTGCGAAATATATAAGTGTTTTCAACTATTATTAACATAGTATAGGAGCGCCAAGTTCGTGGTGGGATCGTGGGAGAGGTTGTGTTAGTAGTGAACTATGCATATTGTGAACACTGATGTTTGAAATTTTGTATTAACTCCGATTCATTATTCTATGCTCCAAAACATGGTCTCTACCACTATAGAGAGTAGGTTCTCACCATTGCGCTAGTGTGAAATGACTGCGATTTGAAAGGATTTGAAGAGCCATTGTTGCATGTACGAAGGAGCAATGAAATAGGTTTGTTTAGTGATGCATGTGCCATAACGGCTGTTAAAGGTTGCGTGAATCCGCTAGTGGAGAAACTCTTCAGGTGGAAAGAGCATGGATCAAACACGCAAATTTTCTGTGGTTGTTTGAATTTGAGGCGTGTAATTTTCACAAAGCAGCCGGAGTTTTTTAATTGCAGAAAGGCCATGATTAATGAAATATCCCAATAGCTTGCTCTGTCCTTTATGTCAAGATTTTTTCAGACTTAGAGGATGGTTTCTTGCCTAACAGAGCGTCGCCAACTGGTGTAGCGAGCATGGAAGGAAATTGATCGAGGGTATTGAGATAAGCCAACTTGGGGGTGAAGAAGACTAGTTTTGCATCAACATCTTTATGAATTTGCCGGTACTTCTTTGGGCATTTCTAAAGGCTTGTGTAAGTGAGAAATTCCTACCAATTCTGCAACATTCTGATTGGAATTTGTACACAGACATATCCTTCCTAATAACGCTATTAACGACCATGGTAAACCATAAATTTTTGTGTCGTGTTCTCCTCTGGCATGGACTGTGTTGGGTTTACACTTATGAATGACAAGTCAATGAGTAAATCTCTCAAGGGTCCATTAATTTAGTGGGAGTGAGCTTGTCAATATGTTGTTTTTTAGCCAATTATGTATAATTGTGGTTGGGGGGGTTTGTGTAAACTTCTGCAATATATGACAGTTGTCTGTTGTGTGCTTTCCTCCCACCCGACAGATCGCGCACCAGAGTGCAGGCACCGCACTGGGTCCTGCCTGCGCCTCCGGTCTCAACGACATTGGCCCTCCTCCTGCCAGATAGTTCACGAATACCGGACAATGATCCTTATTGTGGCCCTAGCTTCTACACTTTATGCACCACACTTCTTCTCGCACTTCTGGCCAGGGCACCCTATTCTATTTCAAATTCTACATCTCCAAGCATAGGTTTTGTAGTTGCGTGTGGATCTGCTGAACTACCAACCTAGGATCCTATATCGGAGTCTCATGCAGCCTCATCGCTATTTCCAATGCTTCTGCCTAGGTTGAAATCTTCTATTGTGATAACGTCGTCTTCAGATGCAGTGTCAAAGATGCCACACACCACGCGCGGTGTTGTGCATCCGTCAATGTCATGTTAGCTTCGCAGATCATGCTCTTCAGTCTCTGATCCAGATGATAGACTGAGTTTCTGATTTCGGTCAGCTGAAATCTTTGTTCAATGCATCCTAGATCTCTGCTATTCCGGCATTTGGATGGTCATTAGAGTGCTTGATATACCAAGTCAGCGCGCGATCCTGTAGTACGCTCACCAAAGTATCCTTTTTAATGTTATCATCCGTAACCCCTTGGGATTCCCATACTGCCTTTACCACGAACCAAAACTGGTCTAGTTCCTCATTTCCTATGCCTCTAAATACAGGCAACTTGATCGCACTCGCCATTCCAACCCTTCGAGGTGGTGGAGGTGGGGTGGGCAAAGATGGGGTTGATGTAGGCGAAGTGGGCGATGGCGTGGATGAAGGTGCTAACTGTGGAATGTGCTGCTTTATCAATCGGACCACACTTCTTGGAGAGAACCCAGTGAGCTCCTCCTCGCTTTCTCGCGAAAGTGAAATCAGGGGATTGTTCTCTAATCCTTTGTAGCCTCTTCCGCTCCGCGTTATCCCCGACATCAATGGATTCACATAACCCATTTTTCACATAACAACATTTTAATCTAGGTATTCAACGCTTTGATGTACTTACCCCGTGGTCCCCTAAGAAAACGCCGCTCTGCCTTGCTGTAGTTCACAGTTGTGTCTATCGCGAACTCAATGATAAGCCCTCCTATTATCCGATCCAACCAGTGATCTACTGCCTGTGTTATTTTATCTTTAGATGCCTCTAGCCTGCACACCAACTCTGGAGTCCACACAATGGGTTGTTCAAGTCTGCACCTTCCCTGACTGCTAGCTAGCCTAGCGATCCATTCATACAGTTTTGTCGAGAAGGATGTGAAGAAGACCTCGTGGATTTCTATGTATATGTAGCGATCCAGCCACCTATTCTTAGATATCTGCGGATTTTTGTTTTCCTATACCACGAAATCGTGAAGATTCTGATCCAACCAATCTTCAATCTCTTTCTTCGTAAGGTTCGAGTGTTGCGACATCAGACATCCCTTAGGCAGATCCCGGTCCCAGCAACGGAACCATTTGTTGGCTTGATGGGGATTGACCCAGGTTCGAAAGTGTTTTAGCCAAACATATCCTGCACTACTGGCCCTTTCGGCAACAATCTGCGAAGCGTGGACTGAAGTCACACCCGAGGTAGTAGGGGAGGGTGTTGGAACCAGGTTTTCGCACCCTAGGGATGTCTTAATCGGGACTGGAGGGATCGCAAACCGATCTACACATTCGCGCTACTCTGCTCAGCTGTTAGGCCTTCGCGTAGCTTGGCGACGAGGAACTTCTTAGATTCTTATTATTATAGTAGTTATTATAGATCACATCTAATTCTTAAAGTCTTTAATCACACATTTAACCATTATAACCAATGCACGCACCCATAAATCTTACAGATTTGCATAAACTCAGAACATAAGCATAAACATAGAGATCTGCGATAAAACACATAATATTTCCAGAACAAGTTATCTTTTATTAACTTTTATCCAGTACATTCCAATTTCCACCCTGCACACTCAGCTGCAAGGGTCTGCACACACATCTGCAGACTCTACCAGGCCTCTGCGCATACAACTATAGAGCCTCTCTCTATCTACTAACACCCACGACTCAGACTTACAGTCTCAGAATGAATATTGCAATTACAAACCCATACTACATCAGATCTTCTCCAAAAGATACCTCCTATCCTTAGAAATTTACCTTATTTATACCTTCCCATGGTCTATGGACCATGGGCAAGCCGACTCGCTTTCTATTATTTTACATTATTTTCAGGCAGACAACCCTTTGACTCGACCCATTACAGTTTGTGCTCCATGCACTTCGCAGAGCTTTTACAATATCGTTACCCTAAACTGTCGGCTTTAAGCCCCAAAACCGTTACGCGGGGGATCCGCTACCCAATATTAGCACAGAAAAGTGGGTCAGGTAGGAGAGAAAGGCTCTATAGTTGAGTGCGCAGGGGTGTAAGTAGAGTCTGCAGCTGAGTGCATGAACCCTTGCAGCTGAGTGCACAGGGAAGTTTTGACTAGGTATTATGAACTGGAATTCAATAAAAAAGCTGTTTATGGAGAAATATCGTGTATATATGTTTATCTCTGTTTATTTATGCCTGCGATAAATGATGCTGATAAATAATGTGTTATGAAATATTGATCTAAATGCACGTGATCCTATTGAATAACTGTTAAATAATGTACGCAAGCATGTTTATGTAAGTTCATGAAGCCTGTGATAAGTTCTTTTATGTTTATGAAATAATTAAGTAGATATGCACAAACTCTGATCTAGGTTTGCTTTTGGGTGTACTGAAGTGGATGAATAGACTGTTAAGCGTTCGCAAAGACCTATCATGGACCTTTGTGAAGGTCTGAAGGTTGTTTTAACAGAGTTACAGTATTGATCCCTAAGGGCTTATAGTTCTGCATGGAGGCAGATATAGGGCACTAAAAGACATCACACTAATCTTTGGATGTGGAAACTTGGTTCCAACATCCCCCCATACAGCTTCAGGTGAGACTGCAGCCTGCGTTATGTGGGTTTTTGCCAAGAGGGCCAGTAGTGTAGGGTTTTGTTGGTTGGCACAACTAACTCTGAACCTGGGTTAGGACCCCCTAATTCAACAAATGGTTCCGTTGCCGGGAATGGGATCTTCTTGAAGGAGATGTGCGATGTTGCATCACTGAAACCTGATGAATAAAGAAATTGAAAAGTGGATGGATAGAAAATTTCACAAATTTGCAGCGCAGGAAAATAGGAATCTGTGCTTGTGAAAGGAACAATGATTGGATAGGTATTTGTATATAGAGAAACACAAAATTTTCTTCTGCCCCTTATCGATTGAATTATATGAGTGGTTGGCTAAGTTGGCAGATGATCAAGGGAGGTGGAAGATTGATGGTCCAATAATGTGGACTCTAAAATTGGTACGATGATTAGAAGCCTTTGAAGACAAAATTGTGAGGCCTATCGATCACTGGCTTGATCGGATTATAGGAGAATTTCTTACATAATTCACAGTTGATACCTCAGTTAGCTACAACGAAGCGAAGCAGCAATATTTCAAAGGACCGCGAGGTAAATATTTAAGATCTTTGCATACTTGGATTAAAATGTTGTTGTGTGAAAAATGGGTTATGCCATTGCCTTGATGTTCAGAGCTACATAAAGTGGAAAACTCCTTAGAGATTGAGAACAACCATTTCTTGAATATAGCCCACTGATCGGACTTCCTTCGAGTGACGATGAGGGAGCGATACAAGCCTCACGTGGAGTGCTAACTGATTAATAAGATAGGGTTTTCCCCAGACACATCATCCATCCATTCTACCCCCACCTCCACCTCCATCACATACACCTTCGCCCACACCTCCACCACCACCACCTCCATTCAACATGTCAAACGCAATGAAGATGCCAATTTCCAAGGGCATATGGAGTGAAGACACATATCAGTTCTTGTTTGTTGCAAATGTTGTGTGGACGACACATCAGATTACTGATGAAAACATAAAGAAGGTGTAGTTGGTTACCGCTCTGCAAGATCGTGTGCTGACGTGATATATTAAGTACTATTTTGATAATCCTTTTGCAACACTAGCAGAGATTAAGTTTGAACAAAGAGTTTAGTAAGCCTAAGTCTGACTCATAGTCAGTAGTTGGATTTAAGTATATCACGATGAGGGTTTATGAGATGCCTTAGGAGCTAGATCAAAGGTTGAAATGTGTGATCCGCAAAGATAACATGCAACTCACACATGGTTAGCATCACAAATGGTTTATAGCTTTGCTTCTACCCCACCTGAGGATTTCTCTATGTCAACAGAAGATAGGAACTCAGGTAGAAGCCTTGGAAATCACAACGAGGTTGAATGCAACGCCCATTCAAGACCCGAACTTGGGGGTACAACAGATTCACTCCCAATTGCGGAGCCTCTGCTTGGAATTTCAGAGCTTGAAGAAAGAGAAGGAGACCAAACCAGAGGTGCACATGGAAGTTTGGTGTCTGAAGTGCAAGAACCAGGGGCATGATAAAGACCATTTCCCTGTCTTCGCGAATTATATTACAGGAGGGCAAATAATTCCCTTGAATCCAAAAGCCCCAGTAGGACCAAGTATGGGGGTTGTGCTATGGTGCACTATTTGTCAGGTTGTTGGAAAACATGCAACAAATAATTGTCATTTGCTTCAAAAATTCGTTCAAACACCACAACAATTGTTTTGTGACTTATATAAATTTGTGGGCCACGATGAGTGCCACTGCCGGAACTATGAGATGATGATGGAAAGAACACCTACCTACTGCATGCAAGAACAGACTCGGCCTCCAGAGCCAAGTGCCAGAGGGGCGCGCAGAGGATATCAAATATGAGGACTAGGACGAGGAGGAAGAGGACCTAGTAGAGGTCGCAAACTGGTTATTTGCTATAACTGTGGAATGCAAGGGAACTACGCATGGGAATGTCAGAATCAAATATGCCCGTCATGTCAATACTGCAACCAGTTTGACCACACTATAGAAGAATTCCTAGTGCTGATAGCTAAGATGCAAGAGAAAAATGCGTAGCCTTAGAAACCTATGCGGAACTTACAAATGATGAGAGCTGAGCCTTGTTTGGTCAATTTAGTGTGTCCTAAATTGCTACATTCATTGTCAATCCGGGATTCGTAAGCTGACGAAGTGTGGTGCACTATATGTGCAAGATAACCTATTTCTTACTTTTGTCGTTTTTTATTTTTATGTTGTTTCGGGGGTTTTTATCTTTGTTTGTGGAATTCCTATTCCTAATTTTCTAGAAGGCAAGTATGGTTATAAGTTTTAAGGCAATTATGTCCTTTATAAGGGTTCCAAAACTTAACACTTCAGAGGGTCTTAGAACATACTAGTGAAAAAGAACACTTGAATCAAGAATGAAAAGATGCTGTTGTTTAAAACAAGTAATTAATGAACTACTGATTATGAAACTATCATCTTTGCTACTGTCTAAATATAGAAAAATGATTTAAGCTACTGCACTCAAGGAAATCAAATATTGCAAAGAAAGTAAAACTAAAATCAAATTACATCATTCATATTTCGATCCCTCGCCAGTTAGTCTAGCTATGGCTTTCGGAGATTGCCGTAAATGAAATGAGCAATCCAATATCTAATTGCAGAAAAGTAAACTAAAACCAAATCACAACATTCATTTTTGAATCCCTCGCCAGTTAGTCTAGCTATGGCTTTCGGAGGTAACTATCAATGAAATGAGCAATCCAATATCTAATTGAAGAAAAGTAAACTAAAATCAAATCACAACATTCATTTTTCAATCCCTCGCCAGTTAGTCTAGTTATGGCTTTCGGAGGTAATTGTCAATGAAATGAGCAATCCAATATCTAATTGCAGAAAAGTAAACTAAAATCAAATCACAACATTCATTTTTCAATCCCTTGCCAGTTAGTCTAGCTATGGCTTTTGGAGGTAACTGTCAATGAAATGGGTGAGTTGATCTCTAAACTAACTTACCAAAACAAATAAACAAGTCTGAAATCAACAAAACAGAACTGGAACTAAAAGAAACTAAGAAAATCAAAGTCAGTAGAGGATCAATTCCATATCACTAGTTATTATGAAAACTATATACAGATGCCCGGGCTACCTACTCTATCCTGAAACATGCACACACTGATCAACGTTATACAAAGCTCGTAAAGTTATGAACAAAAGTGAAATGTTAGAAATATATATACAAATGAATGGCTATAAAAACATGTGCAGTAAAAATAAAGAAATGATACATAAAGACTATATAGCAACAATGGAAACGAAACCTCAGTGTGCAGGGGCCCTCTGCACAACCTCGGCAAACAGGCTATCAATCCAAAATCACATTTACGCAAGCATGTAGCACCGAGTCTTCTTATATATATCTAAAAACACAGTTACAACAATAAACTAGTGTCACGGCACAGTGAGTTCTTAACAACAAAATTACATACAAAATACTAACTACTATGCGTATCAGAACGCGTTATTTATAACAAAAGTTACATAACTATTTTTCCTGGAAAACTACGTGAACAGAGGACACGTGAAAAACAATGTCCATGGATTTATCATCATGGTCGCCGAGATTACGCAATCTTATTGAAAGCGGTTGTTGGATCCACATCGTGGTCAGCCTACAGGTGCCAACGTGCCTCCAGAGATCTTGAAACGGCCACGAAAGTCTTCATGTGCTTGAAAACGAAGTCCTGTTGCTGTAGGACTCTCCTGTTTGACCACCATTGACCACGGCCTTCTTTGATGAATCCAACTGGACCAATGGGACCTGATCCATGTCCAGGTCATTTCCAACTTGCCCATGTGGCTTGCTTTGCCTCGTGACACCTGCAACCTATAGTTTAACAAAAACGGCTGCGGAAAGTTGAACTAGCTACGGAAAGTGACAAGATTCCGCAGCTCATAAGAAAAAATCTAGTTCAAACAGAAACACAAGGACATAGTTAAAAAAACCACTTTAAATGCTCTTTTATGACTAATATGCAATGATGTTGATAGCTTAGGAGGTCCAGGTGAATGGAAAGAATCTAGAAAAATGTGTAGGGAAGATGCAAGTTCAGGGCTCAACATACCCCCACTGTGAAGGTGTTGCATGTCCCCATGCAACCAAAATTTTGACTATCCCCCCTTCAAATCATGTGCTTTGAAACTTCTGCCAGTACATCCAGCCCTCTTCTTCTCTTTCTTGGTGTTGCTAACATCCTGGGCTTCCTCATCAAGCATCTGAATTTGAGATTGATCAGTGCTCTACTTATCTTCCTGCACTTTTTCTTCAATTTCCTGTTCTTTTTCTGCCATAGCCCGAGATGTAGCATGGTATTGTCATGAATGATCTTATCCAGTCTGCTTTTCTCCTTTAATGCTTCATTTTCATGTTTAATGTGTCTATTTAGGACCTCTAGTTCAAAAATATCCTGTTTCAATGACTGGATTTGAGTGTCCTGTGCTGGATGAGGCTGGATGGATGAAGTGCTTGGACCTGTGGCTCTCTTTTCCAAGGATTCTATATAATTGTACATCTCTTGCTGATTCGGGTCTATCTCGGGTGAAGTTTTCCTTGGGCTGACCCCAAAGTCCTATTGAGGAGGACTGATTTCAAAGTCTGGCCGAGAAGGACTTATGTCAACATTTGGAGGACTGGTTTCAACATTTGACTGAGAATGAGGTGGGCTATGAACAGTTGGAGGTTGTTCCAGTGTTCCCCCTCCTAAGTCACTAAAATGGGGCCCTTTTCTTTGTGCTTTCCTCCACTTTCCTCTAAGCCTGATGCTTCTCCTCAAATGCTGTGGGCTAGTGCCCTCTTCCTCCATACGCTGTTTTTCTTTTTCTTTCTTCCTGGCTACAATTGATTGTCCCTGAAGGTGAGTTAGCCTTTCAGACAGTGTTTGGTGGTCCTTTTCTAAGGAAAGTTATGGTGATTGGTAGACATCCTCTATGTTTCTTTTTTCCTTTCAATTTTCTTTGCTTTTTATCCTTGCTTCATTCCTCCCTTTTTTCAGGCAACCTACCTTCTTGATTAATTTCTTTAGGAGTGTCTTGAATTCTCACATTAGCTTCCTTTTTCCTACTCTTTCTTGCTGTACTTCTCTCATGAATTTCAGGTGGATCTTGAAAATAGTTTCTCACCAAAAACTGTTCCCAGGTGTTACACAGTAATTTGTCACCATTTTTCACCGTCCCTGTTACCCCTCTCCTGCACCTTGGAGAACACATTCCGGGACTTGTGAGAAGTTTCAATACTTGAAACCACTTGCATTATTCACCTCTAAACATGAGCTTCATATGCCCTTAAGACATCTCCTGCTCTTTGCCCTTAAAAACAACCCTTTTTACATTAGCGCTGGTTCACTGTGTTATGCCCGCGCCAATGGGGAAAATCCTATTGAAAGGGCGTGCCATAAGCGCTCTGTCCCAGAGTTACAATCTTGCAAACCATTTTGGGCAAAGTTTTCAACCACTCAAACCTCCGAAGGTTCTGTCCACCTCATTCACCAAACTGATTCCAAGTTGAGTGAGGATGGTTTGGCTTCGAATCTCCTTGGACGGAAAGTTGTTTGCCACCATTCCATGGAA
>APFE030506673.1:145207-183606 GCA_000404065.3 Pinus taeda
TGTTGTGACTTTTCCAAATTTTTGTTGATATTCAATGTTTTACCTGGAAAAATCTCAATGGTAGAACTACCGAACTCTTCCATAGAGTAAAGAGACATTTGTCTTGATGATAAATATTTAATGTCAAAATCTAACTAAAAATGTGTGAGGTCATATTCCGAAGATGTCTCAAAATTTTCTAATGTGTTCAGAATTTGACTATCTTCATTGATTTCAGAAATGGTAAAGATAGGTTTTATAGTGTCCTCATCATCGACCCATTCGTTGTCTCCTACTTCTGTAATTTCTTTTGCTGGAGGATACAAATTGAATTTCTTTGTCGAATTACCATCAGAAATGTACATATCCCCAGATCTACAACTAATGAAAGCATCAATTGTGGCTAGCCAAGGTCTTCCTTAGATGGAGGTGTATCTTGTCTATGCCTTGAAGAAGCTGGAGTTGTGAAAATCGAACTTTTGGCTCTAGCTATAAACCTTCCCCTAGAATCTCTTGCTCTATGCATGTCATTTTTTTTTATTTTTTTTTATTTTTTTTTAAAGTCGGGCAAATAATTCTCTTTCTGATCTTCCAGATCACACTAGGTGCAAGAAGAGATCATACTCAAGAAATTATTGAACCAATAACTCTTTTTTCTGATCCTCCAGATCACACTAGGTGCAAGAGGAGAGCATACTTCAAGAAGTTATCAATTTTTCCCTTCTTTTTTTATTGTTGTTGTTGTTGTTGTTTTTAAGAAATTGGCTACCTAGTTACACTTCCCTGGAAACGGCGCCAAAATGTTTGGTCAATTTAGTGTGTCCTAAATTGCTATATTAATTGTCAATCCGGGATTCGTAAGCTGACAAAGTGTGGCATACTATATGTGCAAGATAACCTATTTATTACTTTTGTCGTTTTTTATTTTTATGTTGTTTTGGGGGTTTTTATCTTTGTTTGTGGAATTCCTATTCCTAAGTTTCTAGAAGGAAAGTATGGTTATAAGTTTTAAGGCAATTATGTCCTTTATTGGGGTTCCAAAACTGAACACTTCAGAAGGTCTTAGAACATACTAGTGAAAAAGAGCACTTGAATCAAGAATGAAAAGAAGCTGCTATTTAAAACAAGTAATTAATGAACTACTGATTATGAAACTATCATCTTTGTTGCTGTCTAAATATAGAAAAATGATTTAAGCTACTGCACTCAAGGAAATCAAGGATTGCAAAGAAAGTAAAACTAAAATCAAATTACATCATTCATATTTCGATCCCTCGCCAGCTAGTCTAGCTATGGCTTTCGGAGGTAACCGTCAATGAAATGAGCAATCCAATATCTAATTGCAGAAAAGTAAACTAAAATCAAATCACAACATACATTTTTCAATCCCTCGCCAGTTAGTCTAGCTATGGCTTTCGGAGGTAACTGTCAATGAAATGAGCAATCCAATATCTAATTGCAGAAAAGTAAACTAAAATCAAATCACAACATTCATCTTTCAATCCCTCACCAGTTAGTATAGCTATGGATTTCAGAGGTAACTGTCAATGAAATGAACAATCCAATATCTAATTGCAGAAAAGTAAACTAAAATAAAATCACAACATTCATTTTTCAATCCCTTGCCAGTTAGTCTAGCTATGGCTTTCAGAGGTAGTTGTTAATGAAATGAGTGAGTTGATTTCTAAACTAACTTACCAAAACAAATAAACAAGACTGAAATAAACAAAAAAGAACTGGAATTAAAAGAAACTAAGAAAAGCAAAGTCAACAGAGGATCAATTCCACATCACTAGTTATTATGAAAATTATATACAAATGCACGGGCTGCCTACTCTATCCTGAAACATGCACACACTGATCAGCATTATACAAAGCTCGTAAAGTTATGAACATAAGTGAAATGTTAGAAATATGTATACAAATGAATGGCTATAAAACATGTGCAGTAAAAATAAAGAAATGATACATAAAGACTATACAGCAACAATGGAAACAAAACCTCAGTGTGCAGGGGCCCTCTGCACAACCTCGGCCAATAGGCTATCAATCCAAAATCACGTTTACACAAGCATGTAGAACATAGTCTTCTTATATATATCTCAAAACACAGTTATAGCAATAAACTAGTGTCACAGCACAATGAGTTCTTAACAGCAAAATTACATACAAAATACTAACTACTATGCGTATCAGAACGCGTTATTTATAACAAAAGTTACATAATTGTTTTTCCTGGAAAACTACGTGAACAAAGGACACGTGAAAAACAACGTCCATGGATTTAGCATCATGGTCGCCGAGATTACACAATCTTATTGAAAGCGGTTGTTGGATCCCATGGTCTACTCGGAATGGGAAATGGTGTGTAGAGTCCCGTATTATGACTGTGTCCTTTCGCCAACTAACACACTTTACATATGGTTACAGATCTCTGCACATCCCTTCACATTCTTGGCCAATAATAAAAATGGCTAAGCTGATCTAATGTTTTGTTTATGCCGAAATGCCTGGCTAGACCTCCACTATGCTTCTCCCGAATGATATTCTCTCTCATCGAACAATCGGGAATGCATAATTGTCCCCCTTTAAACAATATCTTCTCCTATAAATTATAGTCCAACCATGGACTATTTTTTCTCAGCAAAGGATTCTCACAGGCTTCAGCAAAGGATTCTCACAGGCTTCATAAGCCTCTTTGAAATCCGTGTTGATCTGATACAAGTCTTTCAAATGCTTAGAGCCCAGCACTTGTATCGTACTCTCTTGCAAGAGAAAAGTTCTTCTGCTCAACACATATGCCACCTTGTTGGCCTGCCCGCTAATGTGTTTCAACACAAAAGTGAAACTCTGTAAATGTTCGACCCACTTAGCATGCTTGTGATTCAGCTTATGTTGTTGCGTCACATATTGTAGTGCAGAGTTATCAGAAAATAAAACAAACTCACTCCCTAGCAGATAGTGTCTCCAATGCTTCAATGCTTGGACGACAACATAGAATTATTTGTCATAAGATGAATACTTTTGCCTGCTTTCATTCAACTTCTCACTGAAAAACACAACAGGTTTGTCTTCTTGGCTAAGTACAACCCCAATAGCTATACCATTGGCATCACAACGAACCTGGAAAAGCTTGTTAAAATCCGGCAATCTCAGGATTGGTCTTTCTGTAATCTTCTTCTTCAGTAGTTAAAAGCTTTTCTTTGCTACCTCGGTCCAACGGAAAGGCTGACTTGCCTTTTTTATAGTATCCAACATAGGTGCACAGATCTCACTAAAATTCCTTATAAATTTGCGATAAGACTTGCCAACCCATGAAAACTACGTACCTCAAACAGACTTTTTGGGGATGGCTAGTTAATGATTGCTGCAATCTTCTCTGGGTCCATATTCAACTCATTCTCTCAAATCACAAAACCTAGATAAACCAGTTCTCTTTGAATAAAAGTACATTTTTTTAGATTTGTTAGCAACTTATTCTGCTACAATTTTTCCATCACACTTCGAACATGTCGAAAGTGTTCCTCCTTAGTCTTGCTAAAAATTAATATATCATCAAGATACACTATCACAAACTTTCCAATGAACTCTTTAGCATTTCGTTCATTAGTCGCATAAAGGTACTAGGGGCATTACTTAATCCAAATGGAATTACTAGCCACTCATACAACCCTTCATTGGTCTTGAAGGTTGTCTTCCACTCATCCACTTACCTGATTTGAATCTGATGATAACCACTCTTCAGATCAATCTTTGAGAAGTATGCTACCCTACTCAGGGAGTCCGTCATATCGTCCATCTGTGGTAGTGGAAATTTGTACCTGATGGTAATCTTATTGATGGCCCTCGAATCCGTGCACATTCACCATTCTCCTACTTTCTTGGGAGCGAGAACTGTTAGAACTGCACAGGGGCTCAAACTCTCCCTTATCAGTCCTTTATCCAGCAATTCCTACACCTGTTTTCTGATTTCCTCATTATCTTTGGGGCTCATCTGGTATGCTGCCTTGTTTGGTAGACTTGCTCTAGGTGTAAAGTCAATGTGATGACTGATACTTCTCTTAGGAGGCAATTTATCTGGTAAATCGTCCACTACAATATTGCTGAATTCCTACAACATTTTCTGAATTTCTGTAGGTAAATAAGACATTTCTGTGTGCAACAACACTATTTTTGACCTTCTCACAACAACATAGTTCACTTGACTATCTTCAATCTACTTCAAAAACTATTTTCCACCCATTAGTAACACTTGCGTCCCGCTTGTTTTTGCTGCTTCCTCCTCCTTGATGGGCACAAGTGTGTGCTTAATCCCATATTTGACAAACTTGTAACAATTTTTCTTCCCATCATGCACTACCTTCTGATCATATTGCCATGGCCTTCCTAGTAGTATATGACATACGTCCATTGGCATAATATCACAAGCAACCTTGTCCTTGTACCTGTCAATATGGAACTCAACTTCACACTGTTCGTCAACCAACAACTGATGGCCTTTCTACAACCACGATACCTTGTAGGGAGTGGGATGCTTCAGCCACTTCAAACCCAACTTCTCTACCATCTCTGTGGAAACTAGATTATCTGTGCTCCCACTGTCGATAATCAACTTGCAACATTTTCCATGCGACTTAGAAACTGTCCAGAATAATGCCTTACTTTGAGTTTGTTCAGTTGTCTCCTTGGCTGGTTTCAACAACACTTTATTCAGAACTAAGGCTTCCCCTATTTTCGGCACATTTTCTACTTCCTGGGGTGGTGCCTTTGCTTCCTCTGGCTGTGCAACATATGCTCCTTTTTGACCAGCTTGTTCTGCTTCAGGACACTCAAAATACCTATGCCCCCACTTGTGGCACCTGTAGCACTGATAGGCAACCCCTCTGCCTCGACCATTTCCTCTTCCTCTTTGATACAACCTTCCTCCTCTAGTGCTGTCTCCTTTTTCTGTTGTCCCTGAAGTCTTGGAACTGCTGCCCTCTTCACTATTATTGGTAGTTCATCCTCTACCATAGGATTGTCCTCTTCCTCTGTCGGTTCCCCATCCTCTCCTAGAATTCTCTTTTCTGGTGATCTTCTCCTCTACCTTCATGGCACTCTGGTAGGCTTCCTCTATATTTTTTTGGGAAAGAATGCTTATCTCATCTAATATTTCCATTCTCAGACCATTTACATACCTTACTATTTTTTTCGGGGTGTCCTTTGTATAACCAGCTCTTAAATTTACCTTGTAGAATTCTTTAGTATATTCTCTCACTGTCATCCCTTTTTGCCTCAGATTCTACACTTGCCGATGCAATGCATTCTGGTAATCTTTGGGAAAAAATATGCCTTTCATCTTGGCCACCATTCTTGGCCATTTCTTTATTGGAAACTTATTCATCCTTCTTCTTTCCACTTGGACACTATCCCACCACAAGGCTGCGTGTCCTTTCAGCTTGGTTGCAGTGAAGTTAACTCTCCGATCTTCACTAACCTCTTCACATTCGAAATATTTGTCCAATTCGCTGATCCAGTCCAACAGAACTTCTGTGGACAGGCTGCCATCGTATATTGGAATCTCTGGCTTAGGCTTGCTGCTAGCCAATAGGATCGACCTCAACAATCTAATTTCCGGTCCTTACTCATCTGATCCATCTGTCCCAACTATAGCTTCTTCTTCAGTGCCATCGCCTACCTTCAGATCGCTTCTCCTTCCTGCTTTAACTGCCTCCAAACAGGTGGTAAGGATCCTAATTTCCTCCTGCAATCCTTCCTCTGCTACTCTCCGAGCACCTCTTCCACGTCCTCGTCTTCCAACTTCCATTTTTCCAAGAAACCTCCAAAACCTACTCTGATACCACAAGATGATGGGACCAACCTTTAACTTCTAGATTAACGTTAATTAAACAATGATTAATATATGGATCAGGTCAAAGAAATCATAGTTAACACTAAACAATTGATTAGCACATATAATTTTTGGTTTTGGATTGATGGTGTAGTTATTCCTGGTACGTTGGTAGGTGAGAGGGGACACTTGTCCTTGCCTCGGTCTTCACCCTCCATGCTTCAACTATACTCCTCTGTCCTGCTTTCACTTGTCACTTTGGTGCTTGGTTTTTGCTCTGCTCGTGGTGAGGGTTTGTGGTGGTTTGTCTGCAACTGTGTCAAGTTTTGCAGTGGCTCCTTGTCCACATCTGGTTATGGATTCCTCTGGCTAGTTTATTGCTCTTCTTTGTGGACGCTGCTATTTCTATTGTTCTCTTAACTTTCTCTGTATATATTGCTTTGGTTACGTTTTTGGTTAATCTATTGTTAACTCTCTGTGGGTTTCAGGTTGTGGTCACAACGGACCCCTGTACTCTGCTTCGACTGGCGCTTGCAAGGTAAGTCTTTTCTTTCCTTGCTATAGTTCATTTACTCAGTTTTACTGTGGTACTAAGGGTAGCCACTCCTTGTGAGCAAGGCTCCCTCCTATGGCTACGACCCAGTTTCGAATTTGTTCCGCCGACGCTATCTATCCTTCTGGTAAGTTAAGTTATGGACCTTACCTTCACTGCTCGTCTCTTGTTCTCATAATTGTGTTGCAACACAAACACTAATATACCTCTATTGTTTCTTCTGCAGGTTGGGATTGGCTCTAGATTGAGTTTCTGTTTGGATTTCTACTAATGGAACCGGTAGGGTCATTCTCTGTTATAGTCTTTTTGTTTGTAGACTTCCTTCTTCGGGTCCTTCGCTGGTGTAGTCTGCTACTAGGTTAGGAATTGAGAGATTTGGCTCGTCTGTCTGTTATCTAGTGTCCAATGACCTTCAAGTTCTGGTTGTAAGTAATTTCTTCTTTTCGACAGTACTGTAGCAGTTCAGGGTTTCAAACCCTAGCTTCACTGTTTGTTTTTCCTGAGAAGGAAATCGTTCTACTTTGCTGCTGTTGGTCTTAAGCACTTTACAATTTTATTTTTTTTGTATGCCAACGTTAAATTGTCTATAAAGGAAAAAGAGATATTCAAGTGCACATGGGTTACCTCTGTCATGAATGAATTCTACAGTGTTGGAATCTATTGGCTCGCTTCTATGGTTGTTTCTTGTGCCGTGTGTCTGGAACTTGTACTATTGCTGGGATTACGTAATTAGCTCTCCTGTTAATGCAATTCTTCTTATTCTCGTCGTTCAAATTTAAGAACTATATCTCTGTCTGTTAGAAAAGATTTCTAGAAATAAAGAAACACATTTCTTTGTCTAACTATCATATACAGTAATTAGAGGGAAAAGAAAAGAAACAAAACGAAAGATTGCTCGTTACAGATGGAATCAGATGCTCAGGTTTTTGATAATTATTTACTTTTGTATTCTATTCCTGTTCTGGTGTATCGAACCCCTTCAAAAATGTATTACATTGGATTTTGTATTGCTTTCATACAGTTACCCGAACTGTTCACAGTTATTCTTCAGTTGCTTCTACAGTTACATGGTTGGTAACCATTTTGGTCTTTTCGAGTTTTCTTGTGTTGTAAGATATACAATATATATTTTTCAATGAAAAGACAACTGTAAGATAAATAAAAGAAAACAAACAGTGTGGTTGTAACCACCTTCATCTAACTGTGTTGTTCCTAATTATAACTTAACTAATAACTAAATATAAAAAACAAGCTTCTAAAGACTGTGTTGATCAGTAAATGGAACCAAATGATAATGAACCTATTCTTCGTGACTAAGACCAAACACCCAGTCATGGTACCCTTAGGTGGATGCTCTTGCATCATAAGGCCAATGCAAAAGAGAAAATACTTGGCTCGGATGGTTGGGCTGTGAAATTGTTTCACCACTTTCTGGATATGATGATTCCTGATATTATTTCCCTTGCTAAAGAATCTTGTATCAATGGTTACATTACTGGGGCATTGAATGCAACTTTCATCACATTAATCCCGAAGCAGGATCATCTGAAATCTGTATGTGACTACATGCCTATTTCACTATGTAATGCATTATACAAGATTATTTCCAAGATGATAGCCATGTGGATTAAGAAGACATTATCCACATACATTTCCCCCCAAAAATTTGGTTTTTTGGATGGAATACAGATACAGGATGCAATTGGCATAGCTCAAGAATGTCTACATACCATGAAGGCTAGAAAAAGGCAGACACGCATGATCAAGGTGGACTTGATTAAGGCATATGACTATTTAGACTGAGATATTTTGAGAATGGTATTGCACAAGGTGGTTATTTCCATGAGTAACATATGCTGGATTATGGCATGTATATAGTCTATGAACTTTGTCATGATCATAAACGATTTCCCAACCAGTTTCTTCAGGGCACACCAGGGTCTTCACCAAGGTTGTGCATTATCTCCACTCCTTTTTATTCTGATAATTGATTGTCTGAGTTGCAAGTTGAGGAAGGAAAAAGATAGTGGTAGTGTTATGGGGGTGAAGGTCACTAAGAAGCTGCAGGTCACACACTTTATGTTTGTTGATGACCTTCTTTTCGGAGGCATGAACGTAATGAAGATTGGAGGATTATCCAATATAATTTCGGGACTTTTAATGAGGCACCTGGCCTTTATATGAACAATAATAAATCTGTAATGATCACAGATGACATAAATGACCCTCGGTGTAGGAAAATTTGCAAATTATTTGTGATTTCTGTAGTCAGTCTGGAAGTGGGCATCAAATATCTAGGATTCCAACTAAAGGAAAATCGTTATAACAACAAAGACTAGACCTGGCTACTAGATAGATTTAACGACAAATTTTCTGGGTGGACACACAAGTGGCTATCCATGGGTGGGTGATTGACCTTAGTTAAATCTGTCCTATAGAACATCTCAGTGTTCTGGATGCATTTTTTTCGTTTCCCATGGAGGTCTATCACAAGATTATGGTGAGATTCATTTGGTCCAACATGGAACTGAAGGGGAAGATTGATATGATAAGATGGGAGGCCATTTCCAAACTGATTGCAGGGCAGGGTGGGGTATTCTGAACACTCACAATTTTAACTTTGCATTAATCATTAAAAAAAAATTGAGGGCCACAAATGATAATAGAATTTGGGGACAAATTATCAGAGATAGGTATATGAAGGGTCAAACCCTCTCGACATGGTCGAGGATGGGGGAAAGAAGTGTAATTGGAGTATTGTATATTTGGACAAGCATGTCAAGGAATCATCAATGGTTGTTGGGGTTCACATGATAGATAATTGGGGATGATAGGAAGGCGGACATTGGGTTGGATGCTTTAAAATGGTTTGAAGGAAATAACACCCTTTCGACTGATATAGGTGGATATTGGTGGCCACCCGCTAATTCCACTTGGATCCCCACCATTGTTCTTTTAGTTTTTCAGTTTCCTTAATTGTAGCACAGTTTTCTATTTTTAGCAGTTTTTCAGGTCTTGAACTTCTAGAGTCATTTTGAAGCCCTAAACGATGTTTTTTTGGGAAAACTGGGAGCAACATGGGTCCATGGACTGATTTTGATCTTTCTAAAGTTGTAGTCCTTTGGTAGATATTTCTAATGAGGTATTGTGCATGTCAAATGGAGATCGTATTCCAAAGCTATGACCCTGGGAAGTTGATGTACCAATTTACCCAAAATGGGGCCCATAATTTGGTGCTTCATCTCCTAGGGTTAGGTTTTTGGATGTTTAGGGTTTTCCATTGTTTCTCACCAATAAATAGGCCTTTGAGCCTCATTTTAAGATAGTTCAGAGGGATGTAGCCAATTTATTTCCATTTCTATTTGTAAGCATATTTCAATATTTTACATTAATGAAATGAAGTATTGTTTCTGTTGCATCTCTGTATTTATGGTTATCTCTATAATTTGTTGCATTCCTGTTTAAATCTGGATCAATGGTATCGGAGCGGTCTGCTCTTTCTCTGTTTTTATTTACATGTTCCCAACGAGGTTGGGATATAAGGATTTATGGCTTGAACTGGTGGAACCTTTGCAAGACCAGCCTCGCAAATCCTGACGACCTCCCATGACGAACGAAAAGAAAGACGAGGTGGCAGGAGATACTATCAAAATCTTGCTCGAAGAGGCCCTCGAGTGACAAAGGAATGCAATCATGGACAACTTTTCCCAGATCTTTCAGCGATTGCCTAGGAGCGACACATCTACTTCCAGCAGCTACTCTAGAAGCACCACACCCTTTAAGGTACAAGTTAACTTTGACATTCCCATATTTGAGGGTCAAATAGATGCAGACACTATAGATAAATGGCTAAATATGCTAGAAGGGTACTTTTCTGTTCATGATTTTTCCGGCCAGGAAAAGATTACTTTCACTCTTCTAAAAGCCTCCCCACACGTCAAGGACTAGTGGGAAACCTACTACGAGCAGAAGGATGAAAGTACAGCCTCACTATTTTCAACCCCACCCACATGGAATTCATTTCAGAATGCCATCAAGGAGCAGTACTACCCTATCAAAAGCTATGAGGATAAATACATAAAGTAGACCAGGGTGTAGTAGGAAGGGACAAAGACATGCTAGAGTTTAGAAATATTTTTTATACCTTTTCGCACAAAGTTGGGTATCAAGGATTACAAGCTGCATTTGGTACTCAAATACTACGACTTCCTACACAAGTACATCTAGAACGAGATGGAGTTCCTGGACATCTCCTCGTTTGGCATGACATATTGATATGCTGTCAAGATCGAGCAGAAGTTTAAACAGAAGAAAAAGACTTTAGATCTGCAAATCCGAACCAAGCGAAAGGCACCCCCAAACCACTAAACAAAGGACAAAGCCAAGGGGGGCTGGCCTAGGACAACTCGCCAAAGCCACAAGAAAAGAACAACACCACAAAGTCAATGAAGGACATGGGAAAGTGGTGTGAGTTCCATAAGAGCTCCACTCACAACACATGTGAGTGTCGAGCCAAGTAGTCACTAGTGGTTGAGCTAAAGTCTTCGGAATCAGATGCATGTTTTGACTCTAAGTCAGAACCCGATAAGAGGAATGAAAAATGGAAGCATATTATCGATGCGGAGCCCAATGCTACCATTGCCACCACGAAGATCTAGAAGGAGGAACCCAAATATTTAGAGGAGGAGGAGCACCTCTTCCACTCCCAGCTGTGGGTAAAGGGTTCCCCACTATAGTTCATTGTTGACAACGAGATACAAAAGTGTAGAATTTTCTCTACAAATCAGCTAGCTCACTGATATCATGTAGAAATTTCACTTGCAGATCAAACTGATATATGCAATGTACTAAAGCATAATACTAGATCTACATCTACCATAAACTTTGTGGAAGATAATAAACCATGAGCAACATCAAGCATGAACACATATAACTGATAAGAAGGAATCAATCACACATAACACAGAAGAATTTATCTGGGAAAAGCACTAGCCTAAAACCCCATCTCTGTATTATCAATCAAGTGGAAATCCTCAACAACATACAAAAATAATCAGCTTAAAAGCTATCTTGCTCTCTTTGTACTCTGATGATGTAGCTCATGGACTATCTAGGCCTGTATATATATGCTCCACAAGTCCTCCAAGCCCCTATTTCCTTGTGTAGTTTTGATTGGGGTCCAATTACATAACATGTGTGAATTGGTCCAAATCATACCTAGTGTCACCTCAGGTCCAACTATACAGTACTAGAAGGAATAATATTCCTTCCTCATGCAAGGAATATTCACTAGGAATATCCTAGCAACTGATAGTACACTGTCCCTTCTCTGATCTTAACTTGGTCTTTATCTGATCTGACATACATCAGTTAGCCATGAGTGAATACTCAGTTGTCTGAAAATACCAGTTGTCACATGCATGTAAGCATCAACAAACTGAATCTCATTAATTTAACAACTTGTTAAATTAATCTAACTAAACTTGACTAAGTTAAACTAAGTCAACTGATCCTCTCTATATAGAACTCATCCTAAATTCCTCAATCAGTGGAGAAAATCAAGGACACATTCCCTAATCAGTGGAGAAATTATTGCATGTTCTCACAAAGACTTCAAGTTTGATTTTCCTTAACTAATTAACTCAAGATGAATTAATTAATTAATATTCAAACTGTTGGTAAGACCAAATTCGAATTTTTACTTCCTATTTCTAGTCCAGGGACTCATTGAAATAGGAATCCACAATGCACTGCTAAAAATATAACTTCTATTTTTATCACTTCCTTTTTTCATTCCCTGTTGCCCAATCCAACACTAATGCCCAAACTGCTATTTTTAGCAGTGTTATTTTTAGCACTTCTATTTTTAGCAATTTCTTGTTGCCAATTTTCAACATTCCCTCTAAAAAAGAAAGGCTCCCTCTCGAACCCGATCTTTTACCTCTGGAATGTTCTGCATGCAACACATCTACCAAGTGTGGTTGCTTCAGCAACTCTCGGAACAAAAAAAAAAAACTCCCAATTCACCTCTTTGTTGGGCTAGAAACATACATTGATGTTGAAGCTCTACTTGCTGCTGACAAGTGCTCCCTCTCTGAGCTCTGCACTACTGCAACATCTCCATGCATCTCACACCGTTGAACCCTTCTCTGTGCTACCCTGCACTGTGCAACACACTTGTGCCTCTCGCATTGTTGTAGCCTACATGCTCTACGCTGTCCTGAGATTCCTTGCACTATAACTCTCTCTGCCGCTCCATCTGCATCTGTCTCTACCCAATCAGTCAGTTCCTACTACTCCACATAGGGGCTCCCATAGCAAGGTCTCATCCAAGAGGTTGGGTACCTCAAGGATCCTACCCCTCCTCCTTCGGACGATCACTCCACATCGCCCCACTTCCTACCTGGAGGTATGGCTGCATGTGATCTCTCAGCCCACCTAGCTCAAAGTTTCCCCCTAATGGAGGTCTATGCATGAGTAGATGTCTCTACTCGATCTCCTCTCAGCTTCCCCTATTGTGGCTACTCCACAACCTCTTGAAGTTGTTGCACCAATCGTGGCTCCTCCACAATCGTCTAAGACTTCTTCTGGCACTGCATGTTGAGAGGTAATATACCCTCCCTCTCAACGACCAAGTCTCCATCAGTTGCCTTGCTGTTCAAGGCTTTGCATGCATCTTGAACCTCAAGAGCATATAGGTTCTTGACCCATGAACTGATCTGCTTCACCTGTCTAGTGATGATGTGTCTAAGGAAAACCTTTCCCTTACTGAAGACTACATCATAACCTCTGTCTTCCAGCATCACAATCGACACCAAGATTCTCTTCAGTCCTAGTACATACTTGACATCAGTCAAGGTAAGGCGAGCTCCATGCTCCCTCTGAAAAATAATCATGCCTACACCTGAGACACTATACTTTTCATCATTACCCATCGCTATGAGTATCTGGAGATCTTTCTCCTCCAAAGTACTGAACAAACTCTTGTCGTCGGTCATGTGGAAAGAAGCTCCAATGTCAAGAAACCAACCACTTCCCACCATGGATGAAACCATGCATGCGAAAAGTGTGAAATCCAACTCGAACTGTGAAGCAAGTGCCTCACCTTCAGATCCTTCCCCGGATCCCTTCTTGGATTTCCTCAGTGAACAATTTGTAACAAAATGGCCCACCTCATGACAATGAAAGCATCACACTTTCGATTTGTCAAACTTCTTCCCACCATGGGAAGAACTGGACTCAGAAAGAGAAACCTTCTCCTTCCACTTCTTCGCCTTACTTGCTAAGGCACAATTTTCTTCATTGTCCATGGATGAAGAGCCATCTCCGGTGCTTCTTCTTATCTCCTCCTGCATCAAATCCAACCAAAGTCGTTCCCAATCTGGCAGTTTCTCTCTTCCATTAACTGAGTCCTGGTGGCTATGCCAGCTCTTAGGAAGACCGAGAAGTGTAAGACTCACCATGTCATCATCAGTTGTCACGATCCCTACACTTGCAAGCTCATCCCTGCATGAGGTGAGCTTGTTCAAATACATAGAGATCGTGTCATTCTTTTCACACTTGATCTTTTGAAGTTTGTCTTTCAGTGCCAGCTTCCTCTGATCACTGTTGTTCTGATAAATATCTTTCAATGTTTCCACATCAAAAACAGAGTCTCCTTCCCATGGAGGCTTGAGACTATGTGATCTCGAACACCCTCCACGATGATTCTCCTAGCTCTAGCCATTCACTTCCTACATTCTGCCAACTCTTGGGCATTAGATCCTGGGGGCTTGGGGACTTCTTGATCAATGAAGTCATTCACCCTGTTATCCTCTGATATTGCCTCCATGCGATCCTTCCAGGCTATATAATTTGAACTGCCATCAAGGGCATATTCAAGTCTCAAACCATAGAACGCCATTGATGAAATATGAAATGTTATAAGAACTCGATATCTATATCTAGAAACCACAAACTTCTTCCTTCTTGTATATTGTTCTTCCTTGATCACCTATGCTCTGATACCATGTCGAATTTTCTCTACAAATCATCTAGCTCACTGATATCATGTAGAAATTTCACCTGCAGATCAAACTGATATATGCAATGTAACTAAAGCATAATACTAGATCTACATCTACCTTAAACTTTGCAGAAGCTAATCAACCATGAGCAACATCAAGCATGAACACATATAACTGATAAGAAGGAATCAATCACACATAACATAGAAGAATTTATTCAGGAAAAGCACCAGCCTAAAACCCCATCTCTGTATTATCAATCAAGTGGAAATCCTCAACAACATATAAAAAGAGTTAGCTCAAAATCTATCCTGCTCTCTCTGTACTCTAATGATGTAGCTTATGGACTATCTAGGCCTGTATATATAGGCTCCACAAGTCCTCCAAGCCCCTATTCCTTGCACAGTTTTGATCGGGGTCCAATTACATAACATGTGTGAATTGGCCCAAATCATACCTGCTGTCACCTCAGATCCAACTATGCAGTACTAGAAGGAATAATATTCCTTCCTCATGCAAGGAATATTCACTAGGAATACCCTAGCAATTGATAGTACACTATCCCTTCTCTGATCTCAACTGGGTCCCTGTCTGATCTGACATGCATCAGTTATCCATGAGTGAATACTCAGTTATCTGAAAATACTAGTTGTCACATGCATGCAAGCATCAACAAACTGAATCTCATTAATTTAACAACTTGTTAAATTAATCTAACTAAACTTGACTAGGTTAAACTAAGTCAACTGATCCTCTCAATATAGAACTCATCCTTAATTATTCAATCAGTGGGGAAAATCAAGGACACATTCCCCAATCAGTGGAGAAATTATTGCATATTCTCACAAAGACTTCAAGTTTGATTTTTCTTAACTAATCAACTCAAGATGAACTAATTAATTAATATTCAAACTGTCGGTAAGACCAAATTCAAATTTTACTTCCTATTTCTAGTCCAGGGACTGACTAAAATAGGAATCCACATTGCACTACTAAAATTAGAACTTCTATTTTTAACGCTTCCATTTTTCATTCCCTGTTGCCCAATCCAGCACTGATGCCCAAACTGCTATTTTTAGTAGTGTTATTTTTAGCACTTCTATTTTTAACAATTTCTTGTTGCCAATTTTCAACAAAAAGAACCTCATTTCAGTAGAGGTCGTGAAGCGGGTGGGCTTACCTACCAAAACATATCCACGACCGTACACCATCGGGTGGCTTCACCAAGGACGAGATCTTTGTGTGAGCCAACAATGTCGCCTTCCATGCAACATCAAGCCCTTCACGGATGAGGTATTCTGTGACATTGCTACCCTTGATGTTTGTGATGTATTATTAGGCCAACCATACTTGTGGAAGCGACATGTTGTGTATGAGTCAAAGCCTCGTGCTATTATTGTTACTTTGGGAAATAATTTGTATAAGATACCAAATGTAGCACCGCCTACCGCCATCTCTTTGGTTACTGTAACATAGTGCAGTAAGCTCATTTCCAAAACCGGGAAATTTGTTTTCCTGATGATACGCCCTTAAGGAAAGAAGAAGACGGTGGCCATGACCTCCAGATAGGGCCCCTCTGCACGACAACTCCAGATGGACAAGGTCATGGAGGAGTACGAGGACATCTTCACCACCCCTGTAGGGGTTCCTCTACACTTTCAAGTCAAGCACTCCATTGATCTGACCCAAGGTGCACCGCTGCCCAATGGACCAATCTATCGATGCTCCATTCTAGAGAACGATGAAATCAAGAGGCAACTTTAGGAGCTGCTGTAGAAAGGTCACATCTGACTGAGTTCATCACCCTGTGGGAGCTCGATCATGTTGGTACGGAAGAAGGATGGGACTTGGAGACTCTGTATTGACTATCATGTGTTGAACAAGATCACTGTTCGGAATAGGTACCCGATCCCATGGATTGATAACCTTTTGGACCAACTGAAGGGGGAAAAATATTTCAGCAAAGATCGAATTGAAGTCAGGATATTACCAGGTACCAATTGAACCCTCCGATGTGTGGAAGACTGCCTTCAAAGCCAAGGAGGGCCTTTTCGAATGGTTGGTTATGCCTTTCGGGTTGAACAATGCTCCTGCAACCTTCATGAGGCTAATGGATGACATCTTGTGGCCATTCACCAACTCATTTGTAGTGGCATACTTGGATGACATCGTGATCTTCAGCCACAGTTGGGAATAGCACCTCCACCATATCCTATGGGTTTTCTAAACATTGCGGCAACACAAGTTATGTGCCGATTTGGAGAAATGCACTTTTGGCATGCCCAAGTCTAGTATCTAGGATACATTATTGAGGAACAGGGGTGCATGTGCATCCATCCAAGATCCAAGTCATTCAGGATTGGCCATCTCCAACCACTCTAACAGAGCTCCATAACTTTCTGGGTCTTGCCAACTTCTACCATAGGTTCATGTTGGGATTTTCTCATATCACTTGGCCCTTGAGTCAAGTCACTAAGGGAGGAGCGAAAGCAAAATTATTTTGGTTTGAACCTCAACAGAAGGCATTCACAGAGTTGAAACATTGCCTCTGCTCAGTACTAGTGCTCACATTACCAGACTTGCAACAACCATTTGAGATCGAGACAGATTCCTTTGACTATGCTATTGGGGTAGTCCTTACTCAACATGGGCATCCAGTGGAATATCACAGTGAGACACTTTTAGGCACAGTCCAGAAGTATCCCAATTATGACAATGAGATGTATTCCATTGTGCAGGCCTACTGAAAATGGAAGCATTAGATTTTGGGGAAGGAAATGGTCATCCACATAGACCACTGGCCCCTACAGTTCATACGAACCCATTGGAAGTTGCAGAATGATCGCCACCAGAAGTGGTCCACATACCTACAACAGTTCCATTTGAGTATCAAGTATAAGAAGGGCAGCACCAATAATGTTTCAAATTGCCTCAGTTTACCACTGATCATGGCATTAACCACCATGCTCAATTCTTGTGGGCATAAGAATTATGATTGGCCAATTCTCCACAAAAGCAACCCAGAATTCAGCCACACATACCATAAACTCTTGGAGGGTCAACATGTTCCAGATTTTCACCTCCAGGATGCCCTTTTATGCCACTTGGGTCACCTTTGTGTTCCTTCAAGCAAGCATGCCAAGATGATTTAGGAAGCACACTGTAGTCAATCTGCTGGGCATTTCGGTGTCAAGAAAATGGTGGCAGTACTACAAAAGTATTTCTATTGTCCGAATCTTCGACAGGATGTTGGGAAGTACATCAGATCCTGCACTGCCTGTGTCATTTCCAAACTGACCATCAAGAAGCAAGGCCTCTATACTTTGCTGCCTACCCCTAGTCTACCTTGGGAATCCATCTCCATGGATTACATGTCATGCCTTCCTTCTACTAAGCATGGAAATGACTATGTTTTGTGGTCGTCGACAGGTTATCGAAGATGACCATTATTGCGGCCTGCAAGAAGAATACCACAACAGAAGCCACTACTAAACTCTTCTTTGAATGAGTGTGGATACACTTTGGGATCCCATAGTCTATCATCTCAGATTGGGACAACAGGTTCCTCAGTATGTTTTGGTCCAGTCTCTGGTCACTGCTGGACACCAAACTCACTAAGTCCACAACCTTCCATTCCCAAACTAATGGCAAGAAAGAGGTTGTCAACATGATGATCATACACATTTTACACATGTACAACTAAAAGCATCAACATACATGGGATGAGAGCCTCCCCTATGTTTAGCACCTATAACTGGGCTCTCCACAGCTCGACTGGCCACAACCCTTTTCAGGTGGGCTTGGGATTCTAGCCACTATGTCTCATTGATGTGGCCATGCCATTTGCAGCTACTCAGGCATATTCGACTCATGTCCAGTCCGAAACAAATAAGGAAAATAGCTTCATTAACCACATCCAACATATCCTCCAGCAGGTCCACAACATTTTGGAGAAATCAAATGCCAAGTACAAGTAGCGACATGATCAACATCGGGTGCCACACAAGTTTTAGGTGGGTGAGAAAGTCTGGTTTCATTTGCAAAATGAGCACCTTACCGGAGCCTATCAGAAACTTAGACCACTACGATATTGTCCTTACACCATTACCAAGGCTATGGGAGACAATGAATTTGAGCTCAGAATTCCCCCATTCCTTGGCCTGCACCCAGTGTTCAATGTGGATTGCCTTCGACCATACTTCCCACTATTACTAGACACATCCGACATTGCAGAATAACTCACACCTACAGATTTAAGTCCAGATTGCATGGAACAAGCTGCAAATAATTGGATCATGGACACACAGATCAAGCACACTCGCTAGCAGAAGATCCAAATGTATCAAGTTGTCAAAGAATGACAACTCATTCACTAAAGCAAGTGGCTCACCAGGGACCAAGTTCAACAAAAGTTTCCTCATCTCATGGAGGAACTCAACATAATGGGGACCATTGCTTCTTAATGGGGGATGAATGATCTAGGTGGATATCGATTGCCACCCACCAATTCCACTTGGACCCCCACCCTTATTTTTTCCAGTTTTTCAGTTTCCTTAATTATAGCACAATTTACTATTTTTAGCAATTTTTTGGCTCCTGAAGTTTTGGAGCCGTTTTGAGGCCCTAAACGACATTTTTGGGGAAAATTGGGAGAAATGTGGGTCCATGGACTAATGTTACTCTTTCCAACGTTGTAGTCCTCAGATAAATCTTTCTAACGAGGTATTGTGCACATCAAACGGAGATCATATGCCAAAGTTACGACCCCGAGAAGTTTACGTACCTATTTACCCAAAATGGGGCCCATAGTTTGGTGTTTCATCTCCTAGGGTTAGGTTTTTGGATGTTTAGGGTTCTCCATTGTTTCAAAACAATAAATAGGCCTTCAAGCCTCATTGTAAGACAGTTCAGAGGCATGTAGCTGCCACATCTCTCCTCAGCGATAAGCTACCATTGCCCAAGCTAGTTTATTTCCATTTCTGTTTGTAAGCATATTTCAGTGTTTTACATTAATGTAATGAAGTATTATTTTTGTTGCATCTTTATATTTATGGTTATCTCTATAATTTGTTGCGTTCTTGTTTAAATCCGGATCATCAACTGCCCTCTTATTCTCAGTACACGTAAAGGGTATCATCAATTGTTAACATATCGCATGTAGGAACAATCAACTCATTACACATCTGACTTGGGTGTGGGCTACAACAATTGGATTGACTGCCAATTTGGCCATAGAATGGTAAGCTTTTATCACAAAACTGTATGCATTTGGTACATTCATTGGTGTAGGAGTAGACAGGTTACAATGGGAAGGCCCAACAAAGGAAGGATTCCCAAAAGTAAATGATATATACAAGTATCTTCTGATGACATTTTCTTTTTAAAGTTCAAATCATGGTTCAAGGCAACGTGGGGGTGGGAGATACCAAAGAAAATCCTTTTTTTTTTGGTGGTTGGCGATACACAAAAGAGTACTTACATGGGATATTTTACAGGGAAGAGGCTTCCAAGGCCCAAGTATATGCTCTATGTGCAGAATGCAAGATGAGGAGGCAAACTACATATTCATTAGTTGCACGTTTTTGAGGGAGGTGTGGACAGGGGTGGAGACTTTTCTTAATCTAGGTCGATTGAGCACACACCACACAATGGAAAGCTTATTTATCACATAGTTTAAGGACATGTCTAATTTTTGTACTCTCTCATTTTACGTCATTTGGGCAATATGGCGTCGCTGAAATGCATGGCTTCTTGAACAAAAGAGGCCAGTGGTTTGGGAGGTGATATTGAAGTCCATCAATTATTTTTTTGAGATCAATTATTTTTCTGAGATTGGACCTAAGAGGACAATGATAAAAACAAGGAGGTGGGCACACAAGAACATTAAGGGGGTCTTCCCCATTGATTATTTTGACTGGGCTAGTTAACAGAGAAGATGTGGATGTGGTGTTGTCATTTCTTTGGAGCCAAGGAGTTACTATCACTTCTGGTAGGCAAGGAGGATAGGGGACAAATATTAGAGTTGAGATCATTGCGCTCTGGGGTGTCGTCACATTTGCTAAATGGTTGGGACTAGAAAATATCAATGTTCTTGGATATCCAAAGAGTATTATAGATTGAGTCAAATATCACACACTATTTAGCCCACACATATTGTCCAACTAGATGAGGTGCATCAGAACCATATATTCCACCTTCCAACACATCACATATACACACATCTACAGAGAGCATAACCAGATTATTGACCTTCTATTAATGAGGGCGATTGACTTAGAAACAGGTAAGTACCATTTTGCGACAATTGTACATGGAGGACTTATGAATGCTGGTGTATTAACACCAATTAGAAATTCTTCAGATTTTGTTGTAAAAGGTGTTTTTAACATAGGTTGGTGAAAGTGTAGAAGATCAAGTTCTTAGAAAGGCACTTCTTCCAATTTTTGTGGAGATAGAATTGTGATACACTTGTTATAGATAAGATAGGAATATATGAAATAAAGATTTTTGTATAGGAATTTAGCGAAAATTTTGTAAGACAGGGGCCCATAGTACCTATTTACCCAGAATGGGGCCCATAGTTTGGTGTTTCATCTCCTAGGGTTAGGTTTTTGGATGTTTAGGGTTCTCCATTGTTTCACAACAATAAATAGGCCTTCAAGCCTCATTGTAAGACAGTTCAGATGCATGTAGCCCTCACATCTCTCCTCAACGATAAGCTACCATTGCCCAAGCTAGTTTATTTCCATTTTTGTTTGTAAGCATATTTCAGTGTTTTACATTAATGTAATGAAGTATTATTTTCGCTGCATCTATATATTTATGATTATCTCTATAATTTGTTGCGTTCTTGTTTAAATCTGGATCATCAACTGCCCTCTTATTCTCACTACACGTAAAGGGTATCATCAATTGTTAACATATCGCATGTAGGAACAATCAACTCACTACACATCTGACTTGGGTGTGGGCTACAACAATTGGATTGACTGCCAATTTGGCCATAGAATGGTAAGCTTTTATCACAAACCTGTATGCATCTGGTACATTCATTGGTGTAGGAGTAGACAGGTTACAATGGGAAGGCCCAACAAAGGAAGGATTCCCAAAAGTAAATGATATATACAAGTATCTTCTGATGACATTTTCTTTTGGTTCAAGGCAACGTGGGGGTGGGAGATACCAAAGAAAATCCTTTTTTTGGGGGGACCATACACAAAAGAGTACTTACATGGGATATTTTACAGGGAAGAGGCTTCCAAGGCCCAAGTATATGCTCTATGTGCAGAATGCAAGATGAGGAGGCAAACTACATATTCATTAGTTGCACGTTTTTGAGGGAGGTGTGGATAGGGGTGGAGACTTTTCTTAATCTAGGTCGATTGAGCACATACCACACAATGGAAAGCTTATTTATCACATAGTTTAAGGACATGTCTGATTTTTGTACTCTCTCATTTTACGTCATTTGGGCAATATGGCGTCGCTGAAATGCATGGCTTCTTGAACAAAAGAGGCCAGTGGTTTGGGAGGTGATACTGAAGTCCATCAATTATTTTTTTGAGATCAATTATTTTTCTGAGATTGGACCTAAGATGACAATGATAAAAACAAGGAGGTGGGCACACAAGAACATTAAGGGGGTCTTCCCCATTGATTATTTTGACTGGGCCAGTTAACAGAGAAGATGTGGATGTGGTGTTGTCATTTCTTTGGAGCCAAGGAGTTACTGTCACTTCTGGTAGGCAAGGAGGATAGGGGACAAAAAGTAGAGTTGAGATCATTGCGCTCTGGGGTGTCGTCACATTTGCTAAATGGTTGGGACTAGAAAATATCAATGTTCTTGGATATCCAAAGAGTATTATAGATTGGGTCAAATATCACACACTATTTAGCCCACACATCTTGTCCAACTAGATGAGGTGCATCAGAACCATATATTCCACCTTCCAACACATCACATATACACACATCTACAGAGAGCATAACCAGATTATTGACCTTCTATTAATGAGGGCGATTGACTCAGAAATAGGTAAGTACCATTTTGCGACAATTGTACATGGAGGACTTATGAATGCTGGTGTATTAACACCAATTAGAAATTCTTTAGATCTTGTTGTAAAAGGTGTTTTTAACATAGGTTGGTGAAAGTGTAGAAGATCAAGTTCTTAGAAAGGCACTTCTTTCAATTTTTGTGGAGAAATAGAATTGTGATACACTCGTTATAGATAAGATAGGAATATATGAAATAAAGATTTTTGTATAGGGATTTAGCGAAAATTTTGTATAAGAAGTATGGGGAAATAGACATTGTCACATATAGTATATCTAAGAGACAATGTACAGAAAACATGAGAAAAAGTACTCTCTTTTTACTTGGATTTTTGTGAATCCAAGTAAAAATTGTCAATCATAATTTTAAGTATTCTAGAGGTTTTTGATGATGCTCAATCCATTACCACCATCAAAACCATGATTCAAACAGTGCCTCTATAAATTTTTTAATTTTTTTTACCTGGATTCCGGTCATGGGCAATTCCTTTACCTCTATAAACAACTACTATAAAAATATAGTTTTTTTCCTTACTAATTTTTTTTATCCAACGTGTGAGACCTACGTTGGATGTGTTGTTCGCAACCAAATAGCTATATCCGCCTTGATGACTTGAAATGTCCCAAATGTGGGACCTATGTCGGATGTGTTCACCTCGCTAACTTTAATCGAGAACCAAGGATTCAGACTTTCATGTTGCTTCACACCTTTTCGACTACCAGATACTCCATGAGTTGTATGTGCTTTCTTCAAACCGGATGTGCGTCATCGCTCCTCGATACTTACGCAATGCAACTTCAAATGGTGATGATAACACATTAGCCAATCAATGACTTACCTCTTACCATGGGGTTCACCATGAGCAAAAAGTTAGGTCATGGTAGGGGCCTGTGGAGAAACCACTCTACATGGATGACAGAGATATCTCGTGGGGCCCTCGTGCATTCGTGAAAACAACTAGGTATAACACCCCCTCACGATACCAATCTTCAACTTTGATGCTTTTCTAATTAGGTGGTGGTGATAGATGGAAAACCAGCCGACATGAATGTTTCGTCAGACCCATTAGGTGATGGGACCACCCACCACTCGTCATGCTTACAGCCTTCAACACTTCCCTCTACTCACAGGTGGTGGCGGTAGCAATGCATAGAACCGCTTAAACCTAAAGTTGCTAACCATTTATATGGGCGTTGAGACTCTCGGATCGACACTCCTCGCTTTATCTTGACTTCCAGAATAGTTGTGATCCCCAAAATCCCGAGAGACGGCATAAGATGTGACATAAAATATTCATCCATTAGTCCCGTCATATGACAGATTGGCCATCGGATCTTGGATTGGCCCACTTGTGTTTTGAGACTCAACAGAATTTCTGCCAGCACAAAGGTTGAGGGACGTAGACGGGAACGAAGATTTCTTTGTTATCTTATGCCCATTAATTGACTACATGATCGTGGCCTCTCCATTCCACAATAGTCATTCTACTCACATACTATCCTCTCAATGGATCACCGTTGATCTTTACAATGATCAACAAGGGATCCTTCCCTCTATTGTTTACATGGTTTCTTTATGACTTTAGACCTACAACACTCACTCAAATACACACACAAAAATTACACAGAACTTATGCATATAGGCACACGTAATCACATAACATATAGGTATGCATTTTTATTGAGTTGCATTACATACTAAGGCCTCTTTGGATAGACTATCTTTATGTTGATCCATGCAATGATTAACAAGAGATCCTTCCTTTTATTGTTTACATGGTTTCTTCATGACTTTAGACCTACAACACTCACTCAAATACATATACACAAAATTTACATAGAACTTATGCACATAGGCACACGCAAACACATAACATATAAGTACATATTTTTATTGAGTTGCATTACGCACTAAGGCCTCTTTGGACATACTATCCTTTCAGTTAGTCATAATGGGTAAATACTACAAATATGGGAGGATTCAAGAATTTTTCCTTATTACTGAGGGTTAACATAAACTTACATAAGCAAACACATAATGGGCAGAGGAGCCTCATCAGATTTTCATTAACAAACAACTTAGTACAGTTGGCTCAATTGTACAATGATTGGACCAATTACTCCCTCTCAAGCATCGTTCATGGCAAGCTGCCCTCTTAGCTAAATACCTCTATGACAAAATGGAGGCTGTTAAATAACAACTTTCTTAATCCAACAACTTATGTTTGTCTTCTAGAAACTAGATGTCTCTTCATCCTAACAATTAGCTACATTTGTCTCTCTAAGGACACATCAACATAACTTCCTAACTATGCAGATTCTTCTACATTAAATATTACGCATTAAAGAGACTACTAAAGGGGATCAACTGCCTTGGTAAACTTTTGAAGATGCCCCTTTTGGGTTTGTTCAACAAGGTTAACCTCAAGAGAAGATGTGGAGCATGGCTATGACTATGCATTTAATGTATAAGAAGAGGTTAAAAAACATGTAGGCAAGATGCTTTCTAAAATTGATCCGCATTCTATCCAAAACTATGTGCAACTCATGTGGGGATGAGATAAGGACAATCAATTTTTCTTAGAGATAACATCAAGAATATTATTACCTCAAACCTTAAGTAGAAATTGTGGTGGGATAAGGAATTAGAGGGAAAAAATGAAATAGTACCATTATAAGGAGGTGATCAACCCAAATCTTGAAAATCAAAAGTGTGTATTCTCTTGCCTAGTGTAAAGAAAAAGTAAACATGGCTAAAATAAGAAGAAATTCTCATGAGCTCTATAGTGAAATTGGGTTGGTCAATTCCCAAAACCCCTTAGGATGAAATAGTTTGTTATCTTTGTAGCACTATGAGGGTTGAAGATGAAAAACACTCTTTTAGATTGTGCATCATATACTCAGATTAAATCTAAATTTTTAAAATATTTAATACACTTCCAAACTTTTTGACCTTTTACTTCACCAAAATTATGGTGATTTTAGATCACTTCTCTTACACTTCCAACCTAAAAATAATTTTTTTTTAAATTATAAATAGTATTTTACCTTTTTAAAATCATATAAACTATTTTCAATCTCATCAATGATATTGAAATAATTTAAATATAAATATAGTATTTATGATCATATTTAAATAATTTTGTTTATTAATATTTATTTCATATATATATCAAATCAATAAAAAGAGGAAAAATTTATCATTTAAAAATAAAAAACATACTTTAAATAAAAAAAATAATTATATATAAAATAAATTAAAATTTATTTTATTAAAATAAATTATTAAATATATTTTTTAATTATTTTCTAAAGTTAGGTTGAATAAAAAACAATACACAATAGATTCTCTTCTCATCCAATCTCTTTAAAAAATGTCCACGTTAAATTAAATATTAAATTTTAGTTACAGGCAATTAGCTTTTTGATATTTTGTTGATTGCCCCTTCCATCAAAGAGTGAGTGCAGCAGCTTGTGCAATTCCGAAGTCACAATATCGTTTTCCTCTTGCTATTTCACTTTCCATAAGTCTGCATAAACCTTTTCGAATTTATGATAGTATTTCCATTCGTAATTTTTTTGGAAGATGCTTTTTTTTTAAGCCAATGAAGAATATTGACAAAATCCAAGCCATAACAAAAGATATTGACAAAACCACACGTGAAAGATGGTGTTCTGTATTGGTGCTTCTAGAAGGCAAATATTACATATCTTGTAGCCCGGGAGACAATTCGAAAGACGGCACCGCGATTTGTCTCGAGGCATTTGGTGGTCATTATCATACCATAAATTGATTTTATCTTATTTTCTTCTATTTGATATTTGGTCAGCTACAACTTTCCTTTGCCTTTAGTTGGTTGTAACTTACTTTGCACGCGGTGGTTTTAGAAGATTTATTATTATTTTTAACCAAGAAGAAAATGGAAAATTTATCATAATTTAGTTGTCAAATTAATAATGAACATAGTTATTATTGGTTGCTATTCACAAATGCATTTTGACTCATTATTGTTATTCACAAAAACCACATCATTTGTAATTATAGGTTGATGGTTTGTAAAGGGGCAACCTTTCACTCATGACACATGTCGGGTCTTTGGTCTTTAACCTATTTCCTTATGTATGAGGAAAACTAATTCTTTTTTATGAAAAGTTAAGCCTTATTCTTCTCTTTATTTTATTTATAATTCCAATTATCATAAGATGATCTTTTTTTTTTTTTTTTTTTTATAAGTGACACAAGTGGAAATAATTGTGCAATATAAACCCACAATTGGATTTATAAAACTCAACAATCACCCCGCCGAACACCCCTTTACTTTGAAAACTATGCCTTTTTCCCTCTCGGAACCCAAAGGCCTGTGAAAAGACTTAAACAATGCTTTTCCCTTTCGGGACCGACATACCTTTGAAAAATGCCAAAACAGTGCTTTTCCGCCTTTTAGAGCGATTATATGTGTTAGTGTCGTAGATCTAGATCTAACCGATTGGATGGCTCAGATTAAATCGCAATATCGGCGATCGGGGTTCCAATGGTCCACAACTATTGGTGATTGCCCTTGGCGGAGGTCCGATGTGATATCACTAATTGCTATCGGCGATTGCCATATATCTGCTTTACTATATGCCACCTCCCCTTCAAACCTCCGATGCAATAGCCTTTGCAGATCTGATAGGCTATCCAATCATCCCTATACCATTTCAGGTCCGATTAGGTAGTGATATCAGAATTTGGTGATTTTACAAGCCGATTCCCTTCCTCTGCAGCAATGCGATTTGTATATCAGACCCGATAAGACCTAAAAGTGACATTTATATTATTTCAAATCCATTTTGCCGAATCCGTTAAGGGTTTTGCGTGGTTTCTCTGTGTAAATGGGATTTCCCCTTGCGAACCCAAACTACACCAAATTTGCCTTAACCACAAGATTTCTACTATAAAGAATGAAAACACATAACCCGTGCCAAAATCATTTGAATACAGAGAAAAAGCAAGCATTCGAGGCCTCCACGGGCCGTTTATATAATAATGCACGCAACACTGATTTATTCAATGAATCCATTACAGAGTCTTGGCCTTAGGCCATATTACAACATTAAAGACCTCTGTCTCAAAAGAAATGTAATCCACCCACTATCTATCTGCTCTCGTTCTATTCACACTCTTTCACTCTCGATTCATTCCTTTCTCTGTAAATACACACATAAACACATAATTACAAGTTTGTGGCTCTCTGCCCCTCTCTGGCCTGATTATTCTAGTTAGCGGCCTTCTCCTCCTATGCTACCCGTAGGCTTACAATTCTCTCAAACCCTCTCTCTCCATCTCCTCTATCTCGAATCCCTCTTCAGAAAAGAAAGGGAATTACATATATCTCCTATATAACAATTTCATTCTCAATTGAAGGGATAGACTACATATTTAGAAATCAAATCTTATCCTATGAACAATTCCAACTACTTGGCTTGATGTCCACGCAAGGAGGATCACTTTTCCATTTATTCCCAATTCTGTTCAGAATTAGGCAATAATTAACTACTTACATTTATTTTGAAATTAATACAAATTAAACAACCAAGTCTTCCTCCAAACTTGCATTAGCTATAACATGTGACCACTTCCATCACATTGCTAGTTAGGCCTAGATGCTCCTGCATCAGACTCCCAAAGTTTATATTAATCATGATCTCCTGATCATGTGCTTCTGATCTATCACCTCCTGGATCCCATACCTTGTTTGGTAGTCTGTCCTTAGTTACTGTTGTTGTTTGCTGTTCTCCCAGTCTCCATACTTTATGCTGCATTGCCCCATTAGCTATGCTCTCACTGTCTGCTTTTGTCCTTTTCATATATCTTACTATTGTTTGCTCATCATTATAGTTTATGACAGGCTCCCATATCTTAATTTGCAGTTTTCCATTTCCTTCACCTGTACCATTCTTTCTAGCCAATCTTCCTTTCTTCTTTTGTCCTTTATTTGTTTTATTGGAATGTTGCTATATGAGTCTCCACAACTCATCCAATTCTTTATCCACTTCACTTCTCATATGTTGAATACTATTCTCCTACAACTGATTGTGTTCTTGAATAAGAACATCATAATCCCTATGCCAATAATTTTCCATATACATTTCTAAAATGTACAAATGCCTTCTCCATTGATCCTCTACAATAATTCCAGTTCCTTCCTCTAGGTTCTCATTCATGAATTCACTACTTCTTACTTCAAATTTTAGTATACCTGCAATTCTACAACTTTCTTGAAAACTTAGAATTTTTCTTGCTTGATTAGGTACTTGGAATATTTCTTCTTCCAGTAACTTCATTTTTCCACTCTTAAGGATTATGGCATTATATTCATCTACATCTGAAATGTCATATTCAGCCTCTTCTCCATCAATAAGTCCCTGTAGTATAATAGTAATTCTGTTACTATCATCTCTTGAATTCATTTCTAGTTCAACACTCCCATACTGTAGATTCAACATCATGCCATCTTTATGAGACATTCTGATCTCACCCTTCATTAATTCGATTTGATCTTCAGAATCAACTCCTTGGTTTAAATTGACTTTACATTGCCTTGTTCCTACATATAAATCTTCATCAGAATTAATCAATTCAATAAACACAAATGATTTACCCTGTTTCCTCATTGTGCCAACATTTCTGATAACTTCTTCTCCATATTTGTCATCCATGACAACTTTGTTCTCATTCAGTTCTGGTTGTACAATTTGATCACTTATTCTTTGGCTTTCTTCAAGGTCAATGATCTTCAATAACTGTTTATCATCTACAAAGTCTTCTATATCAACTTTCAGTAGTTGTTCTCCTCTGGTTTCAGTCTTTAGTAGTTGTCTAATATCTGCATAATTCACTACAGCTATGTTCAATAATTGCTCTTTCCTTTGCATCACAAGATTATGTGAATTTACTTCCTCTAAATTCTAAAACACCATATCTTTGCTTTCCCTTTCCTTTATGACAACATTAAACAGTTGCCTTACTTCAGTGTATCCTGCATTTACACACAAAATATTGGTTTCAAAATTATGAGATACCAAGGTCTCCTCAAATAATTTCATCATCAACTCTTCCAGTTGACTTCCACTTCCTGAATACACCATAAGATTCTCCATTTGGTTTATATTAGCTTCATCAGTTTTCCTGAGAAAACTCTTTGTTCCATATTCATATGAATGGATCTGTTTCTTTCCAAACATTCCTTTGATCTCAATAATTCTTTTGCCATCCTCCTTTTGTCTTATCCTTTGGATGTCATCTGACTAGACATATTCCTTCACTTGGCAGTAACTTTTCTTCTTATTCTTCATATGACTGTGGGTAGTCATTTCTTCATCTGTTAATATAACAGTTTCCAATAACTACTTGTCTTTCCTCAAGTCTACATGACCTGCAAACATATAACAATCATCAATTTTAAAAACACAATACCGTCCATGCTCTTTTGATGCTTCAAGTACCCATCCTCCATCATAGATATTTTGGATTTCAACAGACCCTTCTTGCTATGACTCCATTCCTTTGAGTCTCTCATTCTCTAACAAATCAATATGAATTTGTTCAAGTTCGCTGAACTTGTTCATCAGTTTGCCATTCCAACGTTGTTGTAATAGCTTCCAATTGATCCTTTTCTTCATTCTCCATCTATATCTTCAGTCTTCACTTGTCTTTCTTTACACCACCAGACTAATCTCTTGTTCTTCATTCTGCTGCCGGTTGCTATACTGCTGCAATCTAACATCTTCCTCAAATTAATTCTCATGTTGCTGATCATCTCCTTTAAATTGTTGGTTCCTTCCATCTTCATCATGTTGGATTAATACTTTTGTCTCCTTCATGTCTCTGAATACATAACTTCCTTGTTGTTCTTGATCTTTCATCTCACCTTCAAATAACCTCTGCTCAATTTCTCTGATTTCAGCATCACATTTATTAATGTTGTCTTCCATACCTGCAATCACATCATTAACTGAAGAGTCTGAACATTTACTTAACTCTATAAATGCTAAAGACATGTCATCCTTATCATGCTTAGTAACCATAATCTCCTCGTTATCAGGTTTTGAAAGCTTCATTTCTCCTTAAGGTTTGTTGAGCAATCTTTCCAATAATTCTAATTCCATATGAAATCTCTCCAGTAGTTCATCACAACTTCTATTCTCAGCTTCATTATTTTCTTGGCAATCCTCCTGAGTTATCCTGGTTTCATATTGCAAAGTTTTTTCATCAACTTCATTAAACAAATTCATTTTTTTACCTTCTTGTAATACCACTATGGCATTTTCATTAGACTTATGGTCTATATCAACCTCATCTGACTGTTTCACACCAAATAGAATTTCATCTATGAACATTCTTTGCTGCAATAAATCAGCACCTCCTTCCTCTAAAAGGCATTCTCCATCATACTTCATCTTAAGAGCTTCATTCTCGCTTGTGACAGTTTTACTAGATTGTCCATCATCCTCTGCATATCCTACAAACATACACAAACTATGAGAATTAAAATCACAAGACTTCATTGCCTCATCTGCTTCCATTGTCATCATATCTTCGAATTGTTCTGAACTATGCCAATAGTCCATGAGATCTTCAATTGATCTCACATTATCCTCTTCAACCAACATTTCACCTTGTTCTGGTCTACAAATGGAAACTTCCATTTATGCTTCTGCTTCTCTGAGCTCCTCTGGTTCCTCTTGAGCACTCAATATCTACTCAATCTTTCTTAACTCTTTTGCTATCTCTAAATTCACTTGCTGATTTCTCTGCTCTTGTAGCCTCTGCCACTTTACTCTCCTTCTCATGGTCCAACCATGCTTCTGGTCTTCATCACTTCTTTGCAGCATCTCCATCAATATTCCAATCTAGAAATCTATCTCAGCTCTCTCTCTGTCAAACTCTTCTTGACTCATCCTCATGCCATTTGCTTTGGCATCTTTCCTTATGCTGTGGCTTCTTTCTGAACCTCTGCTATGACTATCAGTAGTCATCTTCTTCTCCTCTCTCTTCATAAGCTCCTCACTCCTCTACAACAAGCCTCTGCAACAACAAGTCCTCCTTACTGTGATCTTACCTCACTAAGCTCTCCTCACTCAGTCTTTTGGTAAGCACGATCCTCTATCTGGAACTTCCTCTTGAGCAACCTTTGCTCTTTCTAGGCTTCTGCAATCTCTCACTCTCTATTGAGAACACTTCAGTTGTCCTCTCTATCTAATCTCTTGTTGGATTCTTCACATTCACTACCACTTCAGAGCACTTTCCTTGCTCTGCTTTTAAGAACACATCTGGTTCTTCTCTCACAGCTTCTCTTGTTCTATATTGATGCAGTCTCTACACTTTCTGATTCTATCACCTGTGTTTTGAATGGATTTTCTTTGTCCCTTGCATCTGCAAGTTATGCTACACATCAACTCTGTGTGCCTTCCTTCTGTCAGATTAGAATCTAATCCTTCCTCTTGCATGCATAAATACTTTAACACAACTCTGTTTTTAATTCCTTCATAGCGAATTTCTTTGTTCTATTTAACCCCAATTACTAAATTACAATTATGCTCTGTTATCAGTTATTTCAATCAAAAACCCGCTCTGATACCAAAATTGACGCAGGCGGAAACAATGGTGCAATATAAACCCACAATTGGATTTATAAAACTTAAGAATCGCCCCGCCGAACACCCCTTTACTTTGAAAACTATGCCTTTTTCCCTCTCGGAACCCAAAGGCCTGTGAAAAGGCTTAAACAATGCTTTTCCCTTGCGGGACTGACATACCTTTGAAAAATGGCAAAACGGTGATTTTTTACCTTTTAAAGCAATTATATGTGTTAGTACCCCGAATCTAGATTTGGCTGATCGGATGGCTCAGATTAAATCGTAATATTGGTGATCGGGGTTCCAATGGTCCACAACTATCAGTGATTGCCCTCGGCGGAGGTCCAATGCGATATTGGCGATTGCCATATATCCACTTTACTATATGCCACCTCCCCTTCAAACCTCTGATGCAATAGCCTTTGCGGCTCCGATAGGCTATCCAATCATCCTTATACCATTTCAGGTCCGGTTGGGTTGCGATATCGGAATTTAGCCATTTTACAAGCCGTTTCCCTTCCTCTGTAGCAATGCGATTTGTATATCGGACCTGATAAGACCCAAAACTGGCATTTATATTATTTCAAATCCGTTTTGCCAAATCTGCTAAGGGTTTTGCATGGTTTCTCTGTGTAAATGGGATTTTTGCTTGTGGACCCAAACTACACCAAATTTGCCTTAACCACAGGATTTCTACTATAAAGAATGAAAACACAGAGCCCGTGCCAAAATCATCTGAATACAGAGAAAAAGAAAGCATTTGAGGCCTCCATGGGCCATTTATATAATAATGCACACAACACTAATTTATTCACAATGAATCCATTATAAAGTCTCGGCCTTAGGCAAAATTACAACATTAAAGACCTCTATCTCAAAAGAAATGTAATCCACCCACTATCTATTTTCTCCCGTTCCAGGGAAAATTTTAAGGATGGAAATTTATCTTAAAGTTTAGAAATCTTGGCGAATCCCACTAGTCCATAATATGAAATCTATAAAATGTTTGGAGATATTTTTGTAAAAATATTCAAATTTATAATATTTTTAGATAGTCTATATATAATGTTTTTGGCGATTTTTAGGGTAAAATAATTTCATTCTATAAAATTAGTGAATCTTTTTTTTGGAAAAAGTATAGAAAATTAGCCCATGGGCGAATATTAGCCCCTAAAATTTTCCCTGTCCCGTTCTATTCACACTCTTTCACTCTCAATTCATTCATTTCTTTGTAAATACACACATAAACACATAATTACAAGTTTGTGGCTCTCTACCCCTCTCTGGCCTGATTATTCTAGTTAGCGGCCTTCTCCTCCTACACTGCTCGTAGGCTTACAATGCTCTCGAAACCTCTCTCTACGTCTCCTCTATCTCGAATCCCTCTTCAGAAAAGAAAGGGAATTACATATATATCCTATCTAACAATTTTCTTCTCAATTGAAGGGATAAACTACATATTTAGAAATCAAATCTTATCCTAATCTGAACAATTCCAACTACTTGGCTTGATCTGCACGTAGGGAGGAACACTTTTCCATTTAGTCCCAATTCAATTTAGAATTAGGAAATAATTAACTACTTACATTTATTTTGAAATTAATACAAATTAAACAACCAAGTCTTCCTCCAAACTTGCATTAGCCACAACATGTGACCACTTCCATCACATTGTTGGCTAGGCCTAGATGCTCTTGCACCAATAAGGGAAAAAATATTTTTTAATGTATGGGTTTAAGTTTTAATTATGGTTAAAAATAATTTGTATTTAAAATCTATTAAGAATTGGTATTTTTATTGATAATTTAGAATAATTAAAAAATAGTGTGTCCGACACGGTCCAATTTGATTTGGACGACAATTTTCTTGTCGGAATCTAGTGTTTTTCTTTTCAAAATATTTGGAACTGGGAGTGTTTGAATTGTTTTTTAATGGCGGAAATAGATTCAACACCCTCAAGAACAACCCCTCGAGCACCTAAATTTTTTAAACTTGACAACTGTAACCTAGATTCCTAAAAAAATCGCTAGATCTCATTAAAATCTGGCCAAAAAAACCATTATTTTTTGAGAGAATCATCACCTATTTAAACTATCCTATAAAAAAATGATATTTTTAATTTAAATTTCTATGAGAATATTTTAAATTGATAAAATTATATATTATTAAATGTTAATATTACACAAATATTTTTATGGTATTTGGAGATTCCAATTTTTTAAATTAAAAATAATAATTTGATTAATTTAAAATTAAAAATTGTTTGATTTAGTTTTAAGGAAGATAAAAAAGATTATAAAATGTTAGAAAATGATATTTCTATCACATTAGCAATTATCCTTGTTGTAAAAAAAATCTGTAATATGGTATGAAAAAGGATAATTAGCATTGAATTCATTCATAATCTTTGTTTTAAAATACTAATAAAATTATATACGACAATTAGCATTGAATTAATTCATGATATTTGTTTTAAAATATTAATAAAATTATATAAAAAAATTGTGATAGTTAAATTTAAAAATGTGAAAAGAATAATTAATTTTTTTATAGAGGAAATGTCCCAAGATTTATTGGTCAAGTTCAGGAATGATATTGCTTTTCCTTATAGAAATTATGAAGGTTAGGGTGGAGAAGTGATATTAGAGAAAACATATTTATGTTTATTTTAATATCTCTTTTCATGCTGGTGGAGGTAAGGGTGGGGAAGATAGTTGGTGGAGGTAAGGGTGGGGAAGATATTAGAGAAAACATAAACCCTCATATGGGGGTGTCCATGGGGGGAGATATTATTTAAAACTTATATATGTTTTCTCTAGTATGTCCTCCTATGAGGGTCAGAGTGAGGTGGGGAAGATATTAGAAAAAGAGATTTTTATGTTTTTTCTAATGTCTCTCCGTACTCTCATCTCTTCCAATATCTACTCCCATCCCTAATATTAGAGAAAACTTATTGAGTATGTGGGGAGATATTGGAGAAAACATATTTATGTTTTATTTAGTATCTCTCCTCACCCCAACCCTCACCCTAACCCTCATCTCCCCTCATTAGGAGTGCCGGTATAGATGGGGGGAGATATTAAAGAGAACTTATTTTTCTCTAATATCTCTCTCCATCCTCACTCTCACCCGCACTCTCACTGGGAGAGAAGGGTGAGGTTGGGGGTAAGGAGAGATATCAGATAAGAATTATTTATGAGGATGAGGGTGGGGGGAGATATTAGAGAAAACATATTTATGTTTTCTCTAATACCTCTCTCAACTCACACCCTTGCCCTCATTTATGAGAGTAAGGGTGAGGGAAGACAATAAATAAAACCTATTTATTTTTCCTCTAATACCACCACTCACACCCACATTCAAATTTTCTATCATATAGAAGTGTTGGGCAGGGGAAGATATTAAAGAACAAATCTATCATACATGAGGGCGAGGGTGGGGGTGAGTAGAAATATTAGAGAAAACTTCCATCATATATGGGGCTGGGGGAATATATTAGAGAAAACTTCCATCATATATGGGGCTGGGGGAATATATTAGAGAAAACATATTTATGTTTCTTCTAATAGTCGCTCCCACCCTCACCCTCAAATAAGTTTCCCCTAATATCCCCCCCCCCACACCATTTCTCACCCAAATAAGTTTTATCTAGTATCTACCCCAACCAAACCCTCACCCTCATCCTCCTCTCATGTTTTCTGTAATAACTTCTCCCTCCCCCACCCTCACACAAATAGGTTTTCTCTAATATCTCTGTCAACCCTAATATTGAACCTCACCCTTATCTCTTCTCTCATAAAAGGAAATAAAGGTGATCATCAAAGCACAAATGGTGCAAAGTTGCAACTAGGAGAACCATGAAATATGAGGATGGGGAGATGGTAGTTTCATTAAGAAGAATAAAGCATCAAGAAATATAGAGAATAGAGTCAAAATTTGTATTTTATTAATATTAATTTTTTTTTTTTGAAAATGTAATTTAATGGGAACATTTATTTGATTTATGGAAATACATCTCAATGATAAACTGGATTATATAAAGGGAAATGTCTTCCAAATTTGATTTTAACTTTACATTTAAAAAACAAATTATTTATCTGGTTAGGAGGAATATTGTAGGGCTTTGACTAAAGAAGTGCTCACTTTGCACTTTGAAAATATTTTTTTCAAATATCCCTTGAGGTGTGATAATACATAACTTGAGTGGGTTGAATGGTTAAGAGCATGTGTTTCCTCCTAAGAGGTCACATGTTGAAATCTATAGACAAGTATAGTATGTATATCTTCATAAAATTTAGCAGTAAAATTGTTGTGTGGAGGTGGGTCTCTTATCTCACAAACAAGGTGGCCTCATACACCAATTTGGTGTCTAGCTTAGTTGTGACTATAAAGTTGGAGTGTTATTATTAATATAAAACTAATGGGAAGTTACATCTAAACATAATTTTGTCAAAAAATTGGACAATTAAAAGAAATATTTTTTAGGGATATAAATCACAAAAGATGGTTTTATTGAACATACCATCCTAGGTCCATCCTAACCCTTGATCTATCAAGCATTGAGAGGGATAAAATATCTAGAGGTGAAAACCTCCTTTATGAGTGCACAAATTGAGGAAAGGTTTGCACCTTGAGAGATTTGATCCCTCTCGACATTTGATAGACCCAAGGTTATGCTGGATCTATGTTGGTTTCAATCGTGCATGATCACACAAAATCTATTGAACATCTAATTATTCTAATCATTTTGAATATGCTAAATATGCCTAAGATTAATTTGGTAATTTTAATTTAAATTTGCTCAGTTACCTCCATTTGTTGAGATGATAGAGTCTGTTAATCACTTCAATGATGAAAAATGATGAAATAAAATTTTTGAATTGAAAGTAACAATGTAACAATGTTGAATAATAGAGAATGTGAATAATAAGAATACTCAATTACAAATAGTCTTCATTGTGATCAATCTCAAATTCTTTTCTTTTTCTAATCTCAAATATCAATCATATAAAAAGCGTGGTTGAAATCATAGACCATTCAAATATTTAATTTGAGTTATTGTAGTAAATGACATACCTTATCTCTCTCCAATATTAATAGTAACTTTCTCCAAAGTCAATCATTGTGACTTATGGAGTGTTAAACTACAAGTAATTTTCAATGGTAGTGGTTTTCTATTACCTCATTTAAATGCTAAGTGACTAAGAATGTTGAATGATGGAAAGCAGGAATAATAAGAATGTGGTCAATTACAAATAGTTTACAGTTTCAAGAAGTAAACATTTTAGGTAAGTGAACATTTTACTTAAGATGAAAATGAAAGTATTTTATTTATGGTTGAATTACACAAAATCGATGCACATCATCAATAATTTTGTTGTGCTTACAGTAAAATCAATGCACACTATTAGCCTAATTACTTTCAAATTAATGTACATCATACATCTAGTTACATCAAATCAGAATTCAACATCTTCACTGAAATAAATGCATCTAGTTCAAGCAATCAAATAGGATTAGAAATCAACATCTACACTGAAATAAATGTGTTTTGTGCAAGCAATAAAATAGGATTAGAAATCAACAACAACACTAAAATCAATGTATCCAATGCATTCAATCAAATAAGATTAGAAATTATCAACATCTACATTAAAATCAATGCATTTATTTTAGTGAAAAACCAAAATATTCATGGATTTCTAAATCCAACTTCTTTTACCTTTTGTAAAATTATTACTTCCTCTTCCTATATGGTTATTAATGTTAAATATTATATAATAATATAATATACGTGTTTGTCTCTATGTGTCTCCTTCGTCCTCCCTCTCTCTCTCCCTTCCATCTCCCTATCTATCTCCCTCCCTTTCTCCTTCTCTCTCTGATCTAGATTTATGAAGGAATGAAATGAAATAAATACATAAACATAAACATAGAGACATGTCGAAAAAAAGACTTCATTTCATTAATAACAAACACTAAAAAATTGTTTACATGCAGAATGGAAATAAACTAGCTCAGGAGATGGTAGCTTATATCTGATTAGAGATGTGGGGGCTACATGCCTTTGAAATATGTTACAATGAGGCTCGAAGGCCTATTTATTATTGAGAAACAATGGAAAACCCTAAACATCCAAAAACCTATCCCTAGGAGATGAAGCACCAAAAGTTTGTGGGTCCAGTTGGGGTAAATTGGTACATCAACTTCCTGGGGTCATAACTTTGGCATATGATCTCTGTTTGAAGTGTATGATACCTCATTAGAAAGATATATATGAGGAATACAAGTTTTGACTGCAAATATCAATCAACTAATTTTGTTTTATCATTTTACAAAAAAAAAAAAAAAAAAA
>APFE030506680.1:0-15527 GCA_000404065.3 Pinus taeda
TTCAACAATTGATTTTAAAAGAGAGGATTCATCAAATGTTACATCTCTACTAATGACTATCTTCCGCAATGTAGGATCCCACAACCTATATCCTTTCACTGCATAGTCATACCCAACAAAGACATAACATTTCAACTTTGGATCTAATTTTAAACGCTGATTTTTCAGAATGAGAGAATAAGCATCACAGCCAAATATCCTCAAACGTGAATAGTCACAAGACTGACCTGTCCAAACTTCTTCAGGAATTTTACAATCAATTGCTACTGAAGGTGATCTGTTAACTAAATAACAAGCAATAGATACTGCTTCCACCCACAACTCCTTTTGCAAGTTACCATTGTTGATCATGCTCCTGGCTCTTTCCATAAGAGTCTGATTCATACGCTCAGCAACACCATTTTGCTGAGGAGTATAAACAACGGTTTTGTGTCTAACAATTCCCTCATCCTTACAATATTGTTCAAATTCAACTGAAGTGAACTCACCACCATTGTCAGTTCTTAAGCATTTAATAGATTTGCTTGTTCTTTTCTCTACCATTACTCTAAATTGTTTAAATACATTTAATACATCAGCTTTCCTTTTTAGCATATAGAACCAAACTTTACAGGAATAATTATCAATAAACGTTAAAAAATACAGTGCACTTCCATATGACACAACAAGGGATGCCCCCCACAGATCAGAATGAATATAGTCTAAAACATCTTTACCATTATGATTTCCAACTTTAAATCTCTGTTTACACTGTTTTCCATACACACAATGTTTACAGAAATCTAACTTCAAGGATTTTAGACTGGGAAGAGATTTACGTTTCATCAGTATCTGAAGACCTTTCTCGCTCATATGACCCAATCGCTGATGCCATAGACGAGTACCTACTTCTTCCTTTTCTGACGCAACCGCTGCTTCGTTGATATGAGTACTTCCTTTTAACCTGTAAAGATTTCTGACCTTTTTTGCCTTCATAACCACAAGGGCTCCTTTAAAGACTTTCAAGACGCCATCCTGACCTGTAAACTTATAACCATATGAATCCAACACTCCCAAAGAAATCAAATTTTTCTTCAAACCAGGTACATGTCTAACACTAGTTAATGTTCTAACTGTTTTATCATTGGTCGATGATATAAAACTAATGAATGCCCATGAAATGTATGAGCAGAGAATCATTGTTGAATAATAAATTCCAATCCAATTCAGTTTCTTGCCTTGGTAAATGTATAACCGATTATGTTAAGTTTCTTTTTCTTCATTATTTCACATATTGATACAACAATTGGTATGAGGTTTTTGAAAGAGATGAGAGCTGTGAACGAGGGGCTGTAAGTGCTCTGCGTGACAAGGAGGAGACGCTGATGTGAAGAGGAAGCGCTGTCCCTACGTGCTGCCTGCATGTGAAGGCAACCACCTACTGCGTCATCACTGGAGTGCCTGCATGTGGTAAAGATTAGAGCTGTCGTGGAGGCCCAGAACCTAACTGTTGTTCTGTTCGGTCCCTGCATGCTGCCTGTGTGAATTGTGCTCGCTGCGAGGACCTGCGTCTGAAAGAGCCCTGCCTGGCTTGCGTGCTGTACCAGCCAGGAAGTGCTTGCCACTATTTTCCCTCTACATTGTGGCTACCCGATAATTGATTTTGCGTGCTGGTCAAGGAAGTCTCACCGCTGCCCAGAAGCCTGATTGCTGAGACACTGCGTGGATTGGCAAGGAGGCCTGTTTGCGGCTTACGAAGAAGCCAAAGCCATTGCCGGTAGTGCATTGTTCAGAGCTCGAAGAGCAGTTTGCAAGGAAGAAGACACTGGTCAAAGCTGCATGAAAAACCAGGTATTTTTTTTCAACAATTGTTGAATAAATTCTGGGTTGTTAAAGGGTTTTTTTCTTTGAATCGAAAAAAAAACAAAGGTTTTTCCCTGAAAAATATTCAACAATTGTTTCAATTTTTTTTTAAATAAAGGAGTGAATGTGTGAAATTGAAGGAAAAGAAGACAAATTTCTTTTTATTGAAGGAAAGGATAAAAGAAGTTTTTTTTAAAAGGGTTTTTTCTATTTAAATTGATTTTTTTTTGGAGAAATAAGGAAATATACACCTTAGTTGAAGGAAAAGACTGAAACCCTAGGAGAAGAATAAAATGGCCAAGATGTCGAATGCGAAATTCGAGGTGGAGAAATTCACCGAAAAGAGCAATTTTTCTCTTTGGAAATTGAAGGTTAGGGATTTGCTTGTGCAACAAGGGTTGCACAAGGCATTGGATGGGGCAACTAAGAACCTGCTACCATGAATAGTTCAGACTGGGAGGACTTGGATGCCCGAGCTCTCAGTACCATCCGGTTATGCCTAGCGGATGAAGTTCTCTTCAACATTGTTGAAGAGACTACAGCGTCAGGATTGTGGGAAAAACTTGAAAAACTCTATATGACGAAGTCATTAACCAACATAATTTATCTGAAAAGATAGTTATACAGTCTTCGAATGAAAGAAGGTTCAAACTTTGCAGAACATTTGAATGTTTTTAATACACTAATATGTCAATTAACAGATATGGAAGTTAAAATACATGAAGAAGATAAAGCCATAACTTTGTTGTGTTCTCTCCCTGAATCATGGGATCACTTCATAACTTCAATCAGCTTGAGCAGTGCTGATTCTTTGAAGTTTGAATTAGTCGTTGGAGCTCTCCTGTCTGAAGAAGTACGAAGGAAATCCAGCACTGAAACAGCTGCATCAGAAGCCATGGTAGCTAGAGGACACTCAATGCAAAGAGGAGAAAAACCAAGGGGGTTTTCCAGATCGAAATCAAAGGGAAAGAAGTGTAAGGCAAAATGTTGGAACTGCAATAAAATTGGACACTTGAAGAAGGACTGTTGGAAATGAAAGGAATCCGAAAACCTGAAGAAGGAAGCGAATCGGGTCAATTCAGGTATGATAGACGAAGTTTTATCTGCTGAAGAATTATGTATGATAGATGAAACTTCACCTGAATGTAATGTCTCTCAGGGTTTAGATAGCTGGCTGTTAGACTCTGTTGCTTCGCATCACATGTTACCACATAGAAATTGGTTTACCTCGTATGAAAATGTAAACGGTAGTTTTGTGTTTATGGATAACAATGTGTCATGTGAGACTGTTGGGATGCGGGATATCACGATTAAGATGTATGATAACACAGTTAAAACATTAACTAGTGTTAGACATGTACCTCATTTGAAGAAAATTTTGATATCTTTAGGAGTGTTGGGTTCAGATGGTTATAAGTTTATAGGTGAGGATGGCGTCTTGAAAGTATTTAAAGGAGCCCTTGTGGTTATGAAAGCAAAAAAGGTCAGAAATCTTTACAGGTTAAAAGGAAGTACTCAGATCAGCGAAGCAGCGATTGCGTCAGAAAAGGAAGAAGGAGGTACTCGTCTATGTCATTAGCGATTTTTGGGTAAAATGTATTTAGATAGTTTTACCCAAAATTACTAATTCGTTGTCAAACTAACATCTAACGCCCTGTGTAATCATATATAAAGTGCCCGAGGACACTCGACAAGTTTTACCATTTTGGCTGGGAAGGAGGAAGGGGCACAAACAATCTAGGAGAAGTAATTGTATTATGGGGGACATTATTATGTGAAAAATGGTTGGGTATTGAGATTTTGAAAATTAACTTGGAGTTAAATACTGTTATAGGATAGGTATATATATTTTTTCAATTTAATCTATTCATTCTTAATGCATGGATGAGGGGTATTTCGATTTTGGATTCTGGAGCAGAGATTTCATTAAATCATATACAAGCATGTGTACCATGAACAGAATGGGATTGCAGACATGTTGTCAAAGAAGGAATTGCAGCAGAAATAAGTATAATTCACTTTTACTCATATCAATAGGGTTCAGTAGTAAATGAAGGAACTATAAAGATCCTGTAACATAACAATACATAATATGTATTTTGTATAAGTTGTAATTATTTTTATTGAACCTATGACAGAAATCTACAAAAACAATCAGAAAAATTGTACTAATAGATATTCAAGAGGAATCCTAACTAAATTTTAATAAATATGATATATATATAAAATTTTGTATTAAGCTAAAATATAATGATAAATCTGTGACAAAAATGTTTATTCGAGTAAAAAACAAATCAGAAACAATCCATTGTAATCACTTTTATTTATGAAAGATGATGTATTTTTTTTGACTGGAAAAAAATACAAAGTGCGAGAAGGAGAAGCTACCAAACCCCAGGTTTAGATGGGTTACGGGTATGTGCTACCTTTACCTTCGTTACCGCTTCTCAATTTGGCAAACTTCATTCTTCTCCAAGTTGCGAACCAAGCCACCCACATAGGCATAGGGTTAACATGAGAACCAAGCCACCCACAAACCATAAAATTATGGGTGTTTTCTTTGAAGCCTTGATCCCCCTACCATTAAAGAAAGGATATATTTCATAACGAACTATGCAGCTTTGATTCCAATACTGGACTCCTGCATATACAGAGGATGTGAATATGACATTGATTGCGTATGACAGACATGTTGTGTAGTCTTTACTGGATATATCTCTAGTGCACTGGACCAGGCCGTAAATATTTTGAGACGACGAGTCTGTAGTACTCAAAGCAGATCATTTTATTTCAAGTGCTGCTGCAGCTGATAATTTGTTTAAGAAATCTTTAACATCCACCTCAAAGTTTTTATTTGGAATATAGACACCCATGTCCCCCCCCCGCGAAGCCCTCAGTGAAAAAGGACCCTAAACTTGTGTCCATTTTTCCGATGAAATTGTAGTAAGAAGCATTGAAAAGGGTACGCATTGCATATTGTGAACAATTGTACCATTGGTCAACTGTCATGTCTTCTCTGCATTGGAGGAGGGCATATACTTTGTCAGGACTTTGGCCATACACAGAGATGTTAAACCCTGTTTGCTTCGTGCGTTGAACAAGCCTAGCAAACACTATATTTAGATTGCTCTCAAATGTACTCCCTTTAGTATATTCAGAGCTACCATTGCATTTATATGTGGGCGTTTCTGTCGGTGCGTTGCAGATCTGTCCATGAACAGTAATATTGACAACAATAATAATTAAGTCGATGAGAAGAGAGCATGCAGAACCTGTTCCATGGAAGTGCATATTCGTTAGGATGCTGAATGCCATCGCATAATGGAGAAGCTGCACTACACAAACATAAAAAAACTTTACTCTCCCTTCCCCATGTGATTCATCTATATGAATGATATCATGTCGCATAAACAGAGACTTATATTTATCATATTATGTGAATTATAATATCATGTAATGGGTGGATCAATGTTTATTAATGTTTAGTTTCACATCTCTTTTAGTTGGTTGATTACATGTAATGCGTTGATTTGGTATACAGTTTGAGTGGGTCTAATGGTTAAGAGCATCTGTTTCTTCCTAAGATGTCACAGGTTCGAAACCAGAGGGGGTAGAGTATGTATGCCTTCGTAGACTTAGAGCAGTCAAATTGCTGCATGGAGGTGGGTCCCTTGTCCCATAAACAAGGGGGTTTCATACACCAATTTGGTGTCTGGCTTGGCTGTGACCTTAAAAAATGGAATAAGGAGGTTTTTGATATAATTTAATATTTTATTTTATTTAATACTTGTGTATTAAATGATTGCTAAATGTATTAATCCATAATAAATATCGGAAATATTTATTTTATTATATATTTTAAATTATTAAAAATTAAAAATATATATAATAATTTATTTATTATATATAATGATAAAAAATTACATATATAAATCTTAACATCTATACAACATGCAACAACATTTTCTAACCATGGAGATTCACCCCATCTTATTATGGAGATTATTAATCTTCATATAAGATTTGTTACAATATTATGGGCCAATACCTTGGCTCATCAACATCATATGTCCAAAAAACCATAACTGATTTTATATGACAATTTTTTGATTAATGAACTTAATAAGGGACATTTTTTAATTAATGAATTTAAATTATGAAAAAGAGAAAAAAAACATACCTACTTTGAAAATAATATCAACTTACCTATTTTGAAAATAAATATCAACCTTTGATTTGTGTATACTACCAAGAATATTTTAGAATATTCCATGAAGGTTAAATCCCTACTATCTACTTAATAATTATTGATAACTAAATTAAAATTTATTTTGAAAATAAATATCAACCTTTGATTTGTGTATACTACCAAGAATATTTTAGAATATTCCATGAAGGTTAAATCCCTACTATCTACTTAATAATTATTGATAACTAAATTAAAATTATTAAATCCCAATTCGAAAATAAACATGCCCTTTATTTTGTAATAACTTTAAAATTCTAAAAATTATGAAATATATTATTGTAATATATTGTTATATAATTTAGCTTATTTTTTTATTTGTTAAATTATGTGGGTCATAAGACAACTCATTAGGGAGGCCAGATAGAAAGAAGGATGTTGTCCATTTAAGCTCAACCCACATATTAGTTTAGTTAAACAAATTGATTGAGAACTTAGTTTTACTAAGACACTTCTTCTTTGAGGGTCCCTAACTCTTCTACTTGGGCCAGTGAGTGAATGAGGCAATTGGATGAAACCGGTGAAGTGAGACCTTTTCTTTCTGATTGGCCTGGCGTAGCCGAATGTCGATCATATGTACCCTAGGATTGTGATATTCTTTGCCGTTCTATAGTGGTAGTGGCCCCGATAAAGTGATACCTCATCTCACATCCCTACGCAGCTTCTAAACATTATTTAATACATATTATTATAAATTAATTAATTTTATTGAAACTTACCATATATATATAGTATTAGTAATTTTTTTTTTTGGCTTAATTTGATTTTTTCTAACCCATTCATTAAGTGATGATAAAATATAAACCATGTTAGGTCGAAATAATGAACATGTTATTTTCCAGCTTTGAACATAGATCACATTTTCTTGGTGGCCGTGTCTATCCCATGGTGGAGTGAGAATCAATAAGAGGTGGTCGACTTATGCAGTCAAATCCTTTGGATGCGCCAAAGTCGTTGCTAGGCTCTTACCCATCTCGAAGCTCCATTTAAATATTTATTAGGGTATAAATTGATTTAATAATTTTAACTAGTAAGCAAACAAAAGTAATTATATGATTGATAGTGAAATTTAATTACTAACACACTAATTTGATTATAGTTAATTAATTGAGATTTTAAATATTCATTAAAAACTATTTAAACCTATCATAAATTTAACTTATTTTAAACTTGATAAGTTAAGTTAGATTATCAAATTCAACTTATTTTAATAAATTGCTAGAAAATTATTATAAATAAAAAAATTTAGTTTGCAAATTTAATCGGTTTAAGAATAATTTAAATTTTGAATTATATATATATATATATAATATTTGTTCATTAATACAATTATTATCATTTTTATTGTATTTATTTCTCATGGCATTTATTATAAAGTAATATGTAATTTAGTCATTAGATAGAGTTAGAATTTTTAGAAATTCACAAATACACTTTATTAAACAATAATTATGGTTGATCTGAAAGAGTTATTTCTCTAAACATTATGAGTAAAAAAAGATTAAGTTAAGAAATAATTATGGAATTTTATTAATGTTGCCAAAGCTCACAATAAATTTACATCTAAAAAAATTGTGTCTTTGGCTATGTTCTATAGTAATTTGGACAAAAACTAGAGTCTCTAGTGAAAAAAGAAATTGAGATCTATGTATTCCAAAAGCTTCTAATAATATAAATTCTATAATATACACAAAAAAGATTACATACTATAGATAACACAGGAGAAAAACTGAAATAGAGTGAAATACTAGAGGAAGAAAAGGATGTCCAATCAGAGTTGTTTTGACTGTTGTCCTACACTTGATTTTCACCTGCTCATGCAAATCTTTCATCATGTTAGCGAAATCTTCCCCATCAACACTCTGTATTTCCTGCTATCATAGATTGCGCAACTCATGCACTCCGCGAGGATGCATGCCATAGAAGATCTAAAAAGGACTGTAACCCGTGTTGTGGTTAGGCGAGTCGTTGTAAGCGAACTCCACTTGGGCAAGTACTCGATCCCACATTCGTGAATTTTCACCAATCAACTTCATAGCAGGTTCCCCAGACTCCTGTTTACCAACTCTGTTTGCCCATTGATCTGCGGGTGATAAGAAGAGCTGTAACTCAACTGTGTATCCATATTCTTCTACAGGGTACGCCAAAAGTGCCGCGTAAACGTCACGTCCCTGTCAGAGAGAATGGACTTAGGTAGATTGTGTAGTCTGACAATCTCTGTAAAGAACAAGTGGGCCACGTGAGTGGCATCGTTGGTCTTCCTGCAAGGGATGAAATGCGCCATCTTTGAAAACTGGTCCACTACTACCATCACCGAATCATAACCTCATTGTGTCCTTGGTAGACCCAAGATGAAGTCCAAGCTGACTGAGTCCCACGGTCTACTTGGAATGGGCAATGGTGTGCAAAGTCCCGTATTTTTACTGTGTCCTTTTGCCCACTGACGCACTTTACATTTGGTCACAAATCTCTACACATACCTTCGCATGTTTGGCCAAAAGTAAAAATGATTGAGCTGCTCTAATGTCTTGTCTATGCCGAAATGTCTGGCTAGACCTCCACTATGCTTCTCCCGAATGATATTCTCTCTCATTGAGCAGTCGGGAATGGATAACTGTGCTCCTCTAAACAACAGTTGCTCCTACAAATTATCGTCCAACCATGAACTATTATCTCTCACCAAAGGATTCTGACAGGCTTCATACACTTCCTTGAAATTCGTGTCAGTTTGATATAAGTCTGTTAAGTGCTCAAAACCCAGCACTTGAATTGTACTCTCCTGCAAGAGTAAGGCTTTTCTACTCAATGCATCTGCCACCTTATTGGCCTGCCCGCTGATGTGTTTCAACGCAAAGGTGAAACTCTGCAAATATTCAACCCACTTAGCATGTTTATGATTCAGCTTACCCTATTGCATCACATAATGTAGTGCATAATTATCTGAGAACAAAATGAACTCATTCCCCAGCAAATAATGTCTCCAGTGCTTCAATGCTTGGATGACAACATAGAATTCCTTGTCAAAGGATGAATACTTTTGCCTGCTTTCGTTCAACTTCTCACTAAAAAATGCAAAAAGTTTATCTTCTTGGCTAAGTACAGCTCCAATGGCCATACTGCTTGCATCACAGCGAACCAAAAAGAGCCTTTTAAAACCTGGCAATCTCAGGATTAGTCTCTCTGTGATCTTCTTCTTCAGTAGTTGAAAAATCCTCTCTACTGCCTTAGTCCAACGAAAAGGTTGACTGGCCTTCCTTATAGTGTCCAATATAGGTGCATAGATTTCACTGAAATTTCTTATAAATTTTCAGTAAAACCTCACCAACCCATGAAACTACGTACCTTAAACAGATTTTTCGGGGATGGCTAGTTGACTATCATTGCAATCTTCTCTGGGGTCCATCTTCAACTCATTTTTGGAAATCACGAAACCTAGATGAACCAATTCTCTTTGTAGAAACGTACACTTTTTCATATTTATCAATAGCTTATTCTGCTACAATTTTTCCAGCACTTTTCGAACATGTCAAAAGTGTTCCTCTTTCGTCTTGCTAAAAATTATTATGTCGTCCAAGTACACTATTACAAACTTCCCAATGTATTCTTTTAGCATTTCATTGATTAATCACATAAAGGTACTGGGTGCATTGCTTAGTCCGAATGGCATTACCAGCCACTCATAGAGTCCCCTGTTAGTCTTGAAGGCTATCTTCCACTAATCCCCTTCTTGGATTCGAATCTGATGACACCCACTCTTTAAATCAATCTTGGAAAAATATGCTGCCCCGCTCAGGCAATCCATCATGTCATCCATCTCTGGTAGTGGAAATCTGTACCAGATGGTGATCTTGTTGATGGCCCTTGAATCTATGCACATTCACCATTCTCCTCCTTTCTTGGGAGTGAGAACTATTGGAACTGCGCAAGGGCTCAAACTCTTCCTTATCAACCCTTTATATAGCAATTCCTGCACCTATTTTCTGATCTTCTCATTATCTTTGGGGCTCGTCTGATATGCTTCTTTATTCGGCAAACTTGCTCCGGGTATAAAGCCAAGTCAATATGATGACACATACTTCTTTTAGTGGGTAGTTTATTTGGCAAGTCATCCACCACTATGTCGCTAAACTCCTGCAACATCTACTGAATTTATGTGGGAAAATTTGACACCTTTGTGTGTAGCAGCACTGTCTTTTCTCTTCTTGTAATAACATAACTTACTTCATTGTCTTCAATCTATTTCAAAAACTGCTTTCTGCGCATTATTAGCACTCTCCTCTCACTTGTTCCCACTGTTTCTTCTTCTTTGATGGGAATAAGCATGTGCTTGATCCCATCTTTGACAAACTTAAAATAGTTTGTCTTCGTGTCATGTACTATCTTCCTATAATACTGCCATGGCCTGCCTAGCAGTATGTGACATACATCCATCGGCATTATGTCACAAATGACCTTATCCTTATATCTGCCGATATGGAACTCCACTTCACATTGCTCATCTACCAACAACTGATGGCCTTTTTTGCAGCCACGATACCTTGTAAGGAGTGGGATGTTTCAACCACTTCAATCCCAACTTTTCCACCATCTCCATGGAAACCAAATTATTTTTACTCCCACTATCGATAATCAGCTTACAACATTTACCATGTGACTTACAAATTGTCCAAAACAAATCTTTCCTTTGAGTTTGTTCAACAGTTTCTTTGGTTGGTTTCAACAATACCTTATTCAAAACTAAGGCTTCCCCTCTTTCAAGCACAATTTCTGCTTCTTGGGGAGGTGCCTCTGATTCCTATGGCTGTGCGACATACGCACCCCTCTGTCCAGCTTGTTCCACCTCAGGACACTCAAAAGATCTGTGCCCCCACTTGTGGCACCTATAGAATTGATAACCAGCTCCTCTGCCTCGGCCATTTCCCCTGCCTTGCTGATATGGCCTGCCACCTCTCCTGCTGTCACCTTGTTCTGCTATCCCAGAAGCTTTGGAACTGCTACCTTCTTCATTACTACTGGCAGTTCACCCTTTGCCATAAGACTATCCTCTTCCTCTATTGGTTCCCCGTCCTCTCCTAGCATTTTGTTTTCTAGTGATCTTCACCTCTGCTTTCATAGCACTTTGATATGCTTCTTCTATGTTTTTCAGGGAAAGAATGCTGATTTCATCTAATATTTCTAACCTTAAACCATTCACATACCTTGTTGTTTTCTCCTGGGTGTCCTTTGTATAATCGACCCTTAAATTTACCTGGTAAAATTGTTCAGTGTACTCCCTTACTATCATCCCTTTTTGTTTCAAATTTTGCACTTGCTCATGCAATGCAATCTGATAATCCTTAGGCAGAAATCTACCTTTCAACTTGGCCACCATCCTTGACCATTTCTTGATTGGCAACTTGTTCAATCTCCTTCTCTCTGTTTGGACACTGTCCCACCACATGGCTGCGTGTCCCTTTAGCTTTGTTGTAGCGAGCTTAACTCTTCGATCTTCACTTATCTCTTCATGCTCAAAATACTTATCTAGTTCACTGATCCAATCCAACAGAACCTCTATGGACAAGCTGCTATCATAATTTGGGATTTTTGGTTTAGGCTTGCTGCTTGCCAATAGGACCGACCTCAATAGTCTCATTTCTAGCCCTTCTTCATCCGATCCATCTGTTGTCACTACAACTTCTTCTTTGCGATCGTTTCCTATCTCTGGATCCTTTCTTCTCCTTGCTTCAACTGCCTCCAAATGGACAGTAAGGATCTTGATCTCCTGCAATCCTTCCTCTGCTATCCTCCGAGCACCTCTTCCATGACCTCATCTTCCTACCTCCATTTCTCAAGCCAATTCTAAATCTTGCTCTGATACCACTATGATGGGACCAACCTGTGCTATAAACCTTAATCAATCAATTAACCGTTAATTAACAATGATTTAAAAATAATTGTTTTATTAATCAGGGTTTAGCACTGATATTTTGGTTTTGGAAGTGATTGTTGTATTGATGATTTTGTACACCGAGAGGATAGTTTTCTTGGGCTCGATATTCCATCCCGTATTTGGCTAAACCCTAGGGTATTGGGTTCTCCCAGTCATTTTCAATGTGCACTATTGGGCTGTGAGCTCTGCGGTTCTATGGGTGTTTGTCACAATTATGCAACTATGTTTTACTTGTGCCAATTGTGGCTTCTTCATTGGTAAGTTGCAGCTATGCTTCAATCTTTTATCCTTGGTTTACACCCTTGCTAGCTTGGCTCTGCTAATCGTTGGTTGAACTATGTGAGGTTCTCTGTTCCTTTGGTGACTCATTGCTTACTGTTTCATTTTCGTTACTCGTTCAGTCTTTTAGATTAACTTACAGTTCATCTGCTACTTGTATGGTTGCATAATTGGTTGTTTAGGTATGCATGCGCTTGTGTTCAGGTCGCGGCCTCAACATGAACCTTCCATTCAGCATCTACTCTCTCTGGCAAGGTAAAATGTCTCTCCCTGATGAAAATTATGCTCTCAACTTTTCTGTGCACTAACTGTCTCGGCTCCTTGCAAGCAAGGTTTTGTTTTGTGGCGGCCACAATCAGTTTTGTTTCTCCTTTTTCAGCTTTGCTGTCGAGAGGGTAATTTCTTCTAGTGTTCACGTTCCCTTTCTATTAGTCTTCACTGTCTTTTTGTTTGGCTTCCAACCCATGGTGCTAACGCCTTGTTGTATTATCCTTGCAGGTCACTAGTCTTTAGTTGTAGTATCCCTCGGCTCCTTCCTCGAATGGAACCAGTAGGATATTTCCTTGTTGTCTCTGTTTGGTTGAAGTGTTTCTGGTTGTCTTTTATTGTATTCGACCTGAGTCTAGTTGCAATGCCATTCGATTGTGAACAATTTTGATTTTCTGGTTCGATTGACTGAGTAGTGTGGGTTTTGCCATGAAATGTAATGAATTTTGTTTAAGGGTTCTGAAACCCTAACCCTCTTTTCGTTACTCTGTTTTTGAAGGAGGGTTTCCTCGCCTTTGAAACTGCTGGCTTCAAACTTGTAATTGTGTGGTTGAAACCCCAATGTGGGCTATTGTAATTATTGTAAAAGATTAACGAAAAAGATTTGTATTAGTGCGCATAGGATTACCTCTTGCTTGTGTTCGATACTGTCACTGTATTTGTTAATAGTGATTTGCTGTAGCATATCTTCATGCCTCTGTAGCTTCTTAGCGTGCAAAGGAACTATGTGCTCGTCTGCGTTGTTTATATCTGTGACTCAATTTTAGCTATGCTTCTACTTGTCGTTTTTTTTGGGAACTCACTTCTATTATACTAGGAAGGAAATTGACAGATTGTTTCACTGTACTTTTATTACATATAACAAGAATTAGATGATAGGAGATACAATAGTTATTTAGATGGACTCAGGGAAAAAATGAAAAGAAAATATCTATGTTTCGTATTATTATTCTTTGTCCAGAAAAGATGTCGAACCCCCTCCATGCTATGTACATTTGTTTTATAATATTTGCAATACAGTTAAGCAAACTATTGGCAGTTGCTTGTTTAGTTATGCAGTTGTTAACTATCTCACTATTTTGATTGTTTTTGTTCTGTAGAATACAATGATAATATTTTATTTCCTCCTACTTTGTTTTTTTGTCAAAAGTAAATAACTATGAAGTTAAACTAAAAAAGAGACCAGACAACCAGGTGTCTGTAACTACTTCTACTTGACTGTACTATCCCTAACTGTACTATCCCTAACTACTTATTAACAGATAAAAGACATAAAATAGGCTCATAATAATGTTCTTAATTAACAAACACAAATGAAATTCAAATTGCTGATGAACCTCTCCTCCTTAGCTAAGACCAACACCCGGTCATGGTGCCCTTAGCTGGATGCTCCTACATCAATGTAGAATGAGAAAAAGAAGGAAAAGGTGAACATAAAGGTTGCAAAGACAAAACAGTGGTTTGGTAAAAATACAACCAGATGGTTGCCACTTAATATTTTTAGACAACTTGCAAGTCCAAATTAGTAACCTCGCCATCATCAACTAAGAAGTGGAGAGATGTTAAATAAATTTGGATTTTTCCACTTCCATATCATGAGTGTCATCGAATATTTGTGGACTTGCATTATTATACCTACCAAAAATATTAGACTATTGAGCAAAATCAAAAGCAAGAAGACCAAACAGTAAACAAAAAGCAAGGAAAACACCATATAGAATTGGATGAAAAAAAAAAATACTTAGTACAGAAACAACAAATATAACAATTAAGAAGACAAATTAATAACTATTTAACTTTTTTATAAACTAACAATTTAAAAAAAATTGATAATTCTTTAAAATTTTAAAAATAACTTTCAGATCAAAATTAACAAACTTCCCATATACATAAATAAATTATTTTTTTCCAAATAACCAACTAACCAAAAAGTAAAAATAAAAACGAATTTATAAAGTAAATCTTTCCTCAAAGCTGAAAAAGGTCCTAGTGCTAAGAAAGATACCAAGGATTGATTTTCTGGTGTTCATCTTCCTTTTATCCAAGGGATCACTGATAAGATTTCAAGGATCCTAAGGAAGCATAAGGTGGCTTCAACCTTTCGACCTTTAAATACCATCTGAAGCTCCCTTAGATCTGTAAAAGACAGTGTGGACCCCAAGAATATGAAGGTTGTTTACGTTATCCCATACTTTTGTGGGACTCCCTACATTGGTGAGACTGGTCACTCGATTAATCAAAGGATTCATGAACATGCTGCTGACATCAAGCATGGTAGGACCCACTCCTCTGCTTTGGCAGAGCATGCAGATAAGTCTAAGCATCACATCTGTTGTTGCTAAGGTTAGTCATTTCCATTATCGTAAATTGAGGGAGGCCCTAGAAATTGAAAAAAGACCCAAGAATTTGAATAGAGATGATGATTGGAATATTAGTAGAAGTTGGGTCCCTCTTTTGTTCTCCTATATATATATAATTATAGATATAATATATATAATATATAGTATTGGCATCCTTTTTTATAGTATTGTTTGTTGTTTTTCTTCATGTAGAGTTAATTTTCTCAATCTTCAATGTTTTTTTATGTAATTTTATCATCCTTTCGTTATTAAACTCTTTTTATATTTTGTTATTTGTTTAATGTGGGGTCTGACCCTATTTTGTTGTTGATTGTGTTTTAATTTATTGATTTATTTTTTCTTTGGATATATATATGTTTTTAATTTTTATTTTTATTTATTTATTTATCCTATATTTAATTTTGATTTGTGTATATGTTTGTTTTGTTTTTATTTTATTTTTCCCATTATTTTTTTTTATTTATTTTATTTTATTTCCATTAGTTATTTTATTTATCAAATGATCTTGTCTCGATTAGGGTCTTCACTCGTTTTTATAATTTTTTTATTTTTAACTCCCCTCCTTTAAAGTTTGACTTTGATTATTTATTTATTTATCTTAAAA